>SSNS01000099.1:259923-288703 GCA_006937985.1 Aphyosemion australe
TGATAAAATAGTCGTCAACCTGAATGTGGAGAGGAAGTGAGCTAGCGTTAGCAAATTTCCACCTGAAAACATGTCAGCGGAAGAGAGACGTGACTTCATGAAGGACGGCGATGTAAAAACGAATAAGCGATGCCTGTTTGCTTTAAAATAATCCACTTAACTTCTTGTTGCAGTTGAAAGCTACACAGTAGTATTTCTTTGTTTGGGGACACCCTGAACAGGTTTCCAATATGTCACAAGGACACCCAACCAGTCACACACTCACTTACAACCAGAAGAAAATTAGAGTCCAGTTAACCCAGCATACATGTGTTTGATCAGAGAAGACCTGTAGAAAACCAGCGCATGCATGAGAAGAACATTTGAACTCCATCCAGAAAGGCTCCAGGCTCTTCTTGCTGTGAGGCTATAGTGCTACTCTACCACCATGCAGCCCTGAACCAGTTCTAATGTAAAACCTTGTTTAACTATTTTTAATTTGATAAATATGAATGAACATTTGGGTGAATTTCTGTTTTATATGCAAAGCCGTTCGATTTTACTAAAGGAAGTTCTGTTTCCTCTCATTTTATACATTTAAACGAGGACTTCACGAAAATATTACTCATAAGTTAATCATGTCAGCAGGTAGGTTTTAGTGTCTTCAGGAGTAGAAGAGCTACACAAAACAAAAGCTGATGTTTGCCACATTGAAAGAAAATGAGGATGCAGCTCCATCACCAACTTTCACTCAGACTATTAGAGCTTTAGTGTTCCTGTGATGGTTTCATGGTTGGATGAGGGTGGAAACAGGACTGGACAGGAAGAGACAGGACAGGCACAACATGAGCACATCTGCAGGACAGCTGGAGGCACCACAGAGCGAGGCATGTGTGCCACTGAGGCATGCATTAGTAAGTCTGACCTAAGCTGCGGATGTCAATGGTGATGTCCACATGGCCATGCTCTGCGCTATGGTACATGGCCTCTCTCAGGGCCCTCAGTCTGGCCTTTCCTGTTCGCAGCGTCCCGCCACAGTTGGCCTGAGGAGCCAACCTCTTCTCACCGGGATCCGAACCCTCAGCCAGGATCTCCTCCAGGGACAACACGTCCCCCTTGTCCTTCTCCGTGTGGGACAGGAGCCTCCGAAATACGTTTCTAAGAAAGGAAAAATTATGGTTAAGGGAAGCAGAGACAAAACACAGAGGCTGATTTGGTTAAAGAAATTTTGAAAGAGGCTGAATCATCGTCCTTTCATACAGGAGCTCTGAGCTTAAAGGCAAACCCCTCCAGAGGCGTGAGCGGCATGTAGCATAATAGAGGGATTTTACCCACGAGCTCCCTTCCAACAGGGAGCATTTCAGATGTCCAATGGGATCGAAAACATTCCATGCAGATGGTCCCGCGAGGTCACAAAATCACGGGAGAATTACAACACCATGCATGATTTCAGAAGTTCACACGATAACAAGCAAGGAGAAAGATGGCTGCATGTATCCAAAAAGGTCTGTGGTTTATTTCCTGTTCTATTTACCTCGGCTAAGGATGTTTCACAGGAAATGACGTACGCTTTTTACTAATTAAGCAACTGGAAATCTGCACGTGACTTTTATTTTGAAGTTTCCAGATGTTTTACACTGCTTTCATGTTTGACTTCCTGTCCGGCCCGATCTGAACTTGAAGTTTGACGTGTTCTGGAAGCGTAGCGCGTAAGAAGTAGACTCGAAACCTTATGTTTCTGGGACGCATCCAAAACCTGACGCTTCGCTGCCTGTGGAAAGAACCCCGTCCACTGTAACGGTGGCTAATTGCTGCGAATCTGTTCAAATCTACCCCACCAGAAAACTAGCATCAGCATTGCATTCTCTCGATGGAATTAACTGACGGACCATCAAAGTCTGAAGAGTCACGCCGAGGTTGCATGCTTTCTGCTCGACAGGTAACATTTACCATAATGTTTTTTAAATTAGCGACAGTCACGTCAATATGGTGTAAAACTACCCTGAAATGTATGTACTGCCCCCTATCGCCAGGAGACTACACACTGTCACTTTAAAGCATCACTAAAAGGTTGTTTTAGCACAGCAAAGCTTTGGGTCTATTTCTGTAATTTAGCAACTGGCTTGAGGCTTTTGTAAAATATCTGTTATAAAATCCCATTCAGAGGCATTGTAGTAGTGAGGTGTGCTATGGATATTTGGACAGTGAGGTTTTCTCTTGCAGTAGGCAGTTCGGTTGGTCCCAAAGGTGTTGGATAGGGTTAAGGTCAGGGCTCGGTTCTGGCAAGTCAAGTTCTCCCACACAGAAATGGATAAAAAGCTTCACTTTATTGACCTAACTTTATGGGAAAAGGTTCTACTGCTTTTCTTTGATGCTTCTTAGCTTTATTCTTGTTTTACTTTAGCTCTTCGCACGCATATGGTCTAATCTGCCAATAGCCGCTCATATCAAATCCTTTTTTTGTTCCCAGTTTTTAAGATTTACTTTTCCCTTCCAGGTGTTGTCCAGAATTTGTACTGGTAAGGGTCAAAATGATGCAAAAGAAACATTCAGTTGTTTTTACTGAGTTACCAACATTTCTTCCATGTCACTCTGACAATCAAAATCAAAAGCCTACGGGAAATTCTGCCACCCAAGTCACCCAACATTTTCACAAAAATGTATAAACTTAAAACTTAATTTTTAAAGAATTGTTTTTCTATGTCCAAATGTTCCAGGGATTTTTCCAAGTCTGCATTTGGGTCTTCCCCCTTGTCAATAACCTCATCAACACTTAATTTGTCAGTTAGCAGCAGTTTTTGGCTTGAATTTAAACCATAGACATGCATTATAATGAAATCAAATAATGTTGAATCATCAAAAGCGCTTCTCTTTTTCTAAAGTAAAAAAATAAAAACAGTGATAAGGGTTTTTTTCCTATTAAAAACATTGTGACAATGACAAGTAGGCGGGACTTTCAGCTCCAAATTCCGGCTTGACTCAGGTTCCAAAAATACAACACAGAATTTCAAAAGAAGAAAAAAGCTGAAAGCAGAAAACAGTTCACTTATATTTCCATTTAGCTCAACTATACCTAAACCTGAATAAACAGACCTTTGACCTAACATGGTTTGACCTAAAGCAAAGTTTTACGCATCTGTTTGAAGACGTTCTGACCTCTGAACTAGAGCCCTGTGTGGAACTATTTTTTTAAATTCTGCTCTTGCTTGCCCTGTTTCTGTCACTCCTGCATGGTCCCATAATATTTACACCCAACTCCACCTCCACCGACAAACTCATAAAAGCATAAATCTGTTTTTTTTTCTCAGAGCGCACCATCTAGAGGCGAAATAATGTGTTGCACTTTAAGGCCCTCTCCCTACATCCATGATTACGGCTGGAAGCCATTGTGATTGAGTTATGTACGTAAGCAGATGTCGGAACGCTATTGGCTAATGCTGAGTGGAGCTCACTTCAAAATGCATGGGGCTCTGAGACGCCGCAGGCTTACCAAAACAAAAACTGACGTGTTGCCTACATTATAGTACAGGGTAAGACAGCCCCTTTACAGATTTCTAGAAAAAAATCATACACAAATCCTGAAAGGGGCAAAACTCTGGATTGTAGCTTTAATGAATGAATGAATTTAAAATAAAATGTACTTTACGATCAAGTACGCTGATATGCAGTGTTCTTATTTCAGAAGAATAAGCTTTTCCATATATCCGATTTTCTGCCTCTTTCTTCAGTGTTAAACTATCCAGTCTTATTTTTATTACCAATCTCAGTTGTAATCTCCATCTGACCGACAATCTTGGTAATGGTTAACCGCCTGCCCCATCTACAGCAGTCTTCCAACCGCCAGTACCTGTGAGATTTGCGTTGGATCTGGTTGGATCTTCATAGATCTTGCAAGACCTCAGTCCCAAAGCAGGGAGCTGTTACCAACATCAGTTGTACTTTCCACCCTACTGACAATCTTAGGACCCACTCCAGTGAGACCCACGATACCAGTCCTGATGCCGGGCTGTACTCTGACCCTTGGAACTTTCAGTTACTAAGATCAAACCCACACCAATAATTAAGTTGAGCTTGGTCAGTGTCCTATTTTTGGCCTCTTTTTGGTTGTTATGTGACTATAAATTTTAAGATAATGCAGGGAGAAATTTATTGAATGGCTACAACTGTTCAAATTTATTAGAAAGTGTTTTATGAGTGGTTCGTCAAATGTGGGTGAGAGAGAAGTCTTTTTGTAGAGTTATAAATGCTATCTAAGTTTCCCAACCTGCATCTCATCTGTCTCTAATTCAGTTAAAACCTGCTCACAACACATTGCAGCATGATCACTACTCTATAATTGATTGTCTTAATAATGCTGCATTGTGCTGCTGTCGCTACTCGCTCCACTCCATTTCCCCACCACCCTGAATGTTAATGAGCATTATCTTATTTAGCTGCATTGGAGTGCAGACGAACACACTGTGGAGCTCATTGCTGCCCCGCTCTCTGATAGAGAAACTGAGACGTCTCATGTGCTGCAGGATTTAGTGAGGGGGCAGATGGAGCAGAAAGCAGGGCGTGTAAATGGATCAATACTGTGGTAATGGATGGATTTACAGAGGCGGGAGCTTGTGTGTGATTGCTTGTATCACCTGTGTCCGTGTGATGCTGCCAGGCTGAAGGAGTTCATGTCTCCCAGCGGGGCGGAGGAGATGCCATTTCGACACAACGTCCCGATCATGGGGTCGGCTCCTCTTTCCAAAAGCAAGCTCACCAACTCAAAGTTACCTGAGGAGCATTTTAAAAATTAAATAAGCACACAAATGTAGCACATTTTGTGACAATAACAAGCAGCATTAAGGATAATCCAATAAGATACAATGACATGGCCCAAGAAAAGGTCAGACACTCTAATATTTCATTGGACCTCCTTTAGCTTTGATTACAATGCACATTGGCTGTGGCATTGTTTCAAAAAGCTTCTGCAATGTCATAAGATTTATTTCCAGTCAGTGTTGCATTCATTTTTCACCAAGATCTTGTATTGAAGATGGGAGAGTCCGACTACCGCACTGGAGCCTTCTCCAGCACATCCCAACGATTGTCAATGGGGCTAAGGCCCGCACTCTGTAGTTGCATTCCAAGTGTGGGAATGATTCTCCCTGAATCACTCTTTCACTATTTGAGCCCAGGCGTTGTAATTTTGGAAAATGCATGTGCCGTTTTAAGTACCAGATCTACTTAGGGCTCTGAGCCTGCCAACGACATCACACCGCAGCAATGCCACTCGTCTTGTATAAACTACAATGCATCCCATTTATTAACCAGATAAGCATTAAAATGTCAATATCAGACTTTGCCATCAAAAAGGCTCTCAAAACAATTCATATGTGTGAAATTTTGCTGGTATTTATGTAATTAGCACCCCTGGCTGTTCGTATAGTTGAATTCCTCTTGTATACTTCATTTGTTCTTATGTTGTGTTTGTTCAGTAAGGTTATTCATCGCCCCATTTCATGAGGCTGTATTGGATTATTGGATATCCCCCAAAATGTATTTTTACATTTGCAATGTAAATTGATTTGAGTTTATAGATAATTTCATCTTTTATGATGTGCAGTTTGGGATTATTTATCACTCTAAAAACATTTAAAAAAGGTGATAATGTTCTTTTCTTTCTAAAAGTTGTCTGTCTCTCCTATGAAGAGCTGCAACCTGTGAACACAACAAAATGATAGATGACCTGCACTTGCATCGCGCTTTTCGGAGTCAGAGGACTCCAAAGCACTTCACATAATCATTCATCCATTCACACACTGAGAATGATGAGCTACATTGGACACACTAACAGAAGCGAGACTGCCATACACAGGCGCCTCCGGCCCTTCCGACCACCACCAGCAGGCAAGGGGGGTGAATTGTCTTGCCCAAGGACACAACTGCAACAGACAGACCAGGCCTTGAACCTGCTCCCCACCGGGTATAAGGCGTGCACTTAACTCCTCTGTCACCATCATCTCCAACCCTGAGCAGATCTGGCTACCAGCGCACATTAGATCAGATTCAGACTTATATGGATGATCATGGTTTTGGGGACGTATACCAGTCTGGTTTCAAGGCTCATCATAGCATGGAGTCCGCTTTGCTGAAGGTTTTTAAACGATATTTTTATGGCTAACGATGTTGGGGATTCAGTGTTACTGCTACTCCTGGATTTACACCATTGACCATGGGATTTGACACCATTGACCATGGGACTCTGATTGACCGCCTGGAACAGTGGGTGGGCATTATCGGGCCAGCCATTCAATGGCTCAGGTCCTACCTCTCGGAAAGATGTTTTTCTGTGAGAATTGGGGACGTGTCATCTGTCAACGCTGCACTGGACTACGGCGTGCCGCATGGGTCTATTCTTGGCCCGCTTTTGTTCTCTGTTTATTTACTGCCCTTGGGCACGTTGTTTCGCAAACATGAGATCAGTTTTCACCTATATGCGGATGATTGCCAAGTTTACATTCCCCTGAAGCGTGGCGCAGCAACCTCGGTCCAGCCACTTTTGGACTGTTTGGAATGTTTCTAATGTGTAGTGTTCAGCACTTTGGGTATCCCTTGGATTGTTAAAAGTGGTATACAAATAAAGCTGATGATGGTGTGGTAACGCAAATCCTGCAATTTGTCCAGACCAACCAAAATCTTCTACATCACTGTCCAGCCAGTCATATAGTGTGACGTCATTGGCAGGTGCAGGGTCCCGAGCACATCTGGTACCTACATCGGGAAGAAAAATCTATTGATGGAATAACCTGGTCATGCAGTTTATTTAGTTAGTCATCTGTGCTCATTCTTTTTGCGCATAATGTTGCTGAGCCTAGACCTGACCACCTACAGCAACCCACTGCCCCCGCAGGCTTGTACAGCAGGCACTAGGGATGATGGGTGCATCACTTCATCTACCTCTCTCCTTACCCCGATGCCTCCATCACTCAAGAACAGGGTCAGTCTGGACTCATTAGACCACATGACTTTCTTCCATTGCTCCAGGGTCCAGTCTTGATGCTCTCTTGCAAAAAGCTTTTTTCTCCTGTTAGCATGACTTTAATGGTTTTCTTATGGCTACACAGGGCTTCAGTCCCAATCCCTGGAGTTCCCTCCACATTGTGCATGTGGAAATCCATACTTTTACTATTTATCATGAATTTTATCATTTTGTTTTTCTTTCATTAACCAAACATTTATGTCATCAGTCAAGATTTCTTCCTGGAAGACATTTTCAATAATGCGTTGGACACTTTTTAACCCAGTTTTAGGAGTTTCTGCAATCGCCTTTGATGTTCTCTCTGATGTTTTTTTTTTTGATGATTTTTTTAACACCGATTTTTTTAAAGCTTGCACCAATTATTATTTAAAAATGTATTTCTGTAAAATTTAAAGTGACAGTCAAATTCTCATCTGGAGCCTAAAACTTCACAAAATGATTGGTTTACTCAGAAAATTGGCTTTGGGACTGTGGTCTTTATGTCACCTACATTATTTATTATTTAATTAGTTGGGCGTTTAATGTAATTAATTTTCTGTGGATGGTGAGTTTTAATCTCGTTACCGTGGCAACGTGGCTTTCCCCAAGGTTAATGGAACACGACTACATTTCAGCTCGCAATCAAGATTAATTAAAGCATAATCGAGTGAAGATTTTTAATGTAAGTAAAAGATGAGTAAATACAAAAGTGGAACAAATCATGTTTGCCATGGGTGTGTGTGTGTGTGTGTGTGTGGGGGGGGGTTCTTAATAGTTTAAAACTAGATAAAAATGGCAGGAATTAGGGAAAAACTGTCAGCTAGTATTGATTTTCTAAGACTTTTTACTTTAGTATTTAGCTACTAGTTAGCATAGCTTTTTGTCCCGTTCAGGGGTAGGGAACCCTGGTCCTGGAGAGCTGCAATCCAGCACGTTTCCCTGCTTCAACACACCTGATTTTAATCAGTAGGTGATTAACAGGCTTCTGCAGAGCCTGATGAGCTGCTGAACAGGTGAACCAACTGTGTTGAAGCAGGGAAACCTCTAAAATGTGCTGGATAGCAGCTCTCCAGGGTCAGGGTTCCCTACCCCTGCTTTAGGGCTAACTAGAGTGGTCCAGCCAACATTAATTTGGTTCTGAGTGAAGTTTTAAATTAAGTCATTGGTTTTCAGCTGCCTTGTGAATTTAAAAAGCGATTTACTAGCTGTTGATTCAAGATAATTTTTTTTGTTTTAATAAACTAGAAGTGAATTAACAAATTTGGGGATGTTAGCACATCCAAACAATGTGAATTTAGAATTATTTTTGAGGAATAGTCAGTATAAAGAAGAATTTGCATTACATAAAGCAGTGGTTCCCAAATATTTTAGCTTCTAACCCACTAAATAACAAATAAAATTGCTGATTGAACAAATATTGTTATACAAATAAATGAATCCAGGCATAATAAACACACAACATTCTGCTTTGTTTAGTTATAATAAAAATCTGTTGAGTTATTTTTCTGTTTTATTTGATTTCTGGACATAAATTGTGACTTCATGAGACATTTCCAACTGTTTGAACATTCTGCTTGTTTGGTTCCTTAAAGCTTTTGTTTTAGGGGAGATCAGCAGTAAGATCATGAATATTTATTTTTAAAAAGGGATTGAGATGATTTGATTTCATTGGGGTCATTCTTTGTTTTTCTTATTATTTTAACTTAGGCAACTCCTCATTTAGGACTTAAAACTGTATTTAATAATAGAGATGGATATAAACATACCTTTTCATTAATATTTGATACACTGCTGGTTTTTTCCATACAGTTGTGACAAGCTTTATTGAATCAAAGGGAGTAACTGAAGCTGATGAATTAATCAGATGATTCAAGCGGAGTGAGAGTGCCCTCTGGTGCGCTCACAGTAAACCATCAGGAATAATAATGCATGAATTTTAAATATGCTCCTCCCAGTTCTGAGTCTCGTATGCGTTTACCTGCTGCGGCGGCGAGCTGAAGTGGCGTTTCTGTGTAGTTCTCCGCCCCGTCCTGCAGGGCACCCTCCACATTGGCTCTATTATCCAGCAACAGCTGTGGCAGTGATGGAGGGAGAGACAAACAAGATGGGAAAGTACAGAGGTGGAAAACAAGCAAGGAGAAGATGGGGTGTTACGTTTAGGTTTTGCAAACACAAAAGACGACTGGAGATCTCGTATGGAGAGCTCTAGATGCTAAACACACTCCTAGCTATGCTTGTATACTGTTGTTTCTGATGTTGAGCCGAGGAGGAAGAATTTCTTTTCCTGTCGCCAAGTCTCTGGTTGCGGGGATGAATATTAATACAAAATAAATTCTAGAGGCTGAAAATGCAATCTAACTTATCATTTATTGAGAATGAAGAGACACTTGGCATCCCCGAGGCTGTGTATCAGGATGTCTGAGCTGCTCTGTTTAGCTCAGCTCTGGGAGTTTCCTGCAGCAGATCATAAAGTACCAGAGAGCAGGATCAAGTGTTTCAACAGTCAACTAAGTCTTTTTAATAATCACTGCACAGACAGGACCAAGGAAGGAGAGAGAAAAGGACATCTGGCATCGTTAGCACGATGCACCACAGCAATCATCATCATTATCCTCATTTTAGTACAAAGGTGAGGGCAAGGGCCAGAGGTTAGTGGTTACAGGTCATAAACGTCACTACCTGCACGACAGGGACGTGTCCGTGCAACACGGCGAAAGTGAGTGGCGTCGCCTGGCGCGTTTCAGGATAAACTGAGGGGTGCTTGTTTACTGTGCTTGGCACCTGGGAAGTCATAGGTGAAGTTCAGGGAGAGAGATACACATCCGTTAACATTCAGATCTCAGGGAGGGAGGAGGAGATGTGGCGGAGGGAGGAGAAGCAGTATGCAGGAGGAGGAGTGTAAGCGAAAGAGGGCAAGATGGCAGAGGGAGAGTTTCCTCTTGAGCTTCACAGCTTTAATCCTTCCTCTCGTCTCAAATCCTCACTGAAAGCATGAAGCCAAGTTCTGCATCTGGCTGGACGAGGCGTCCTGCGTCTGTCTGGCTCCACTTTTTAAAATTTCTATTTTCCAGAGTGTTTTAATTTCAAAAGAACCAAAATGAAACCAGAAAAAAAAACGACTGCAAACACTGACATGCAGAACTTGTGGCGCTGACTCATGAGCAAAGCAGCGACGGGATTAAATTAAACGACCTAAATGGGTTTTTATCGCTGAGCGAATTATCAAAACGATTTCTGAAAGTTGCCCAAAGGAAAAACAGATGTTTAATAAAATGTCACATTGCATTTGGGCGCTGACGTTAAACAGCAGTGGGAGCGTTGGTGGGTTTTTGTTTGTTTACAGTGATGAATTATTAATGACTTTATAATTACAGGCAGCCTGAGATGAAAACAAAAAAAAACAAAGATAATGTTTGCACAAAGGAAGCTTAATAAAATGCTGTGAGTCGATGACTTGCAACATCTGGTTTTACTTTACTGACGGAGTCAGCTCATCAGATTTACTGTAATTAGATACATGCAGACACATTTGGGGTCTGTTACATTCAGAAATACAGTTTTACATTTGTTTTTACTCTTCATAAGTCAATCATTTCCCAGAAAATGCTACTTTTTTAGCAAAAAAAATTGGGTTTTGCGACTATTTTAACTTATGTAGGAAAGGTGTAGAAGTCGACACTGTAACCATGAAGCCGTCTGCACAAGTAGAAAAACATTTTGTTTTCAAACTGGGTAACTGAGGTTTTTAAACATTTATCAAACTCCTGAATCATTTCGAGAGGCCTTGCTTTGCTTTTGAGTCAACACCAGAGCAAAAAAGCCAATGGAGCAATCACAATAAGTCAGGAGGTGTAGAGATGATGAGCATCTTTTTACTTTAGAGAAAAGCAGCTAAAGCGGAAAACACACACACACATACACACACACGCACGCACACACACGAAACATCACAGAAAAATAAACCAGAATTTATGATTACACATCTTCAATTTTACAGAACTGATAATAGCAATAAACTTTAGTCTTTGGCAGCACGTTACACAAAGTGCACCTGCTTGTTTAACAGTAATATGTTATTGATGGTCTATAAAGCAAACTGCTGCTGGATATCTGTAGAGCCACATGTAATGAAGTGACTGCCAGCAGTGGGAGACGATCGGTGGATTATTAATCAGCGTGAGTGGAAAGAGAAGCCGTCTCTGCAGATAAAAACTTGTGCATTTTGTGTAGCGAGCAGAAAGCTGAGAGCAGGTGAGGCACAGAGTCGACAGAGATCAGGAATGTTCACAGGAACAAAAGTAAAACAAAGAACATGAAACTGGAACAACGTCTGGAATCTGCTGCGTTTGACGTCCCGGCGGTGAGCACTGACCTCGCTGTTGATGTCGGCGCCGGCGTCGAGGAGCATCTGGACCATGGCCTCGTCGCCACGAACGCAGGAGTACATGAGGGGGGTCATTCCCTGCAGGAAGGGAAGAACAAAAGGAAAGTGTTGAATGCTCTAAAAGACTAAAGCTAGAAATCCCTTATCAGAGGAATCTAGGAAAATAATCTAGGAAAAGAAAAGGAGAACGTGATAGAACAAGAGCAAAGACCAGAGTTATTATTGGGCCGTCTTTTCCTCGCTGGAGAGCTCTTTTAGAAAGAACAGCATGAACTACGGACTCTGACCTAGCCGTGCTGCTAATGGCTAGGTAAGTAATAAATGATTTCACCAGGGTTATTGTGTTTGGTCGGGCATAAAGTTGTTATACAGTCCTGATAAAACTATTTATTCAATGTGTGGAGGTGGAAAAGTTTGTTTTCGTTGTTTTGCCTGACAGTAATATAAACATGCCTCTTATGGCCGAGAGAGAAATTTAATGTTATGACAGTGACGTTACGCAACAAGCCTCTAGAGGGCGACAGAGACCATATAACTGCAAAGTTGCGGAATGCTGCTTTAAAGTTTGCTCTCTTTGTGTGATATTTAAAACAGACTAAAACCTAAATGGGAAACAATTAAATTAAACAGCACTGAAATGTTGGAGAAACAAAAGTTATAATGAAGAAAAATAAGGAATTAAATTGCAAAGAATAAGTGAAAACAGCAAAATCAAACTCAGAATAAGTTAAAATGCTTGAAAATAAAGAATAAACAAGAAAAAGCAACAAGCATTAGGGTCATACGAGCAGGATTTCACTGTGGTTCATGTGACTTTTAGTAATATTTGTGCAAAAATTACACAATTTTTCCGATCCAAGGAGAACAGTTTGCAAGAACAAAAAAAGTCACGTAAATTTTTATACCACATTTTCTGTGAAGAAAAAGCTGGATCTAAAGACTTGATTTGTGCCTTTGGGTCTCCCAGAACCCCAGCAGGCTCTCCCACTGGCTCAGATCCACATTATTCCACCTGCTCCAGGGACTGTGATCCCTGTGGAATACTGAATATCCCCTGTTTTTTTCTCTTTTTTTGCTTTATCCTCTAATCTAAATTTGTACAGTTTTCTAATGTAATTAGAGAGGATTATCATTACTAATTTTATTAATACGACATGCTGGAAATCAAAGTGCTCCTTTAAAAGAACAGTTTCAGACTCCACATTCCTCCTCCAGTTGGTTCAGGGTGTTTTTACTCATCATAACTGGTCTCCCAGTGCGATCAGAGGTGATCATCTTATATCTCTGCATGCCACCATATGCACACGGCGCTCGAGCCTCTCTCGCCCACACACATTATGCTCAGAGCTGCAGAGAAAAATGTCATCAATAGTCTCAACAAAACAACAGAGTTCTTCCCATTTTTCAGACCTGCTGAAGTGTTTGGGACGAGGACTTCCATCATATGTCCGATCCGGATCGTTATGTTTAACAGAGGCCTTTTACGACTGGCTCATAACCCTCTGCAACACTTGGTTCTGAAGATTTAAATCCCTCTGTAGTGATTCATCCCTAAACACGACCTGGACTCTGATCTACTTAATCAGCAGGCCGTTACAGACTCGGATGATCATCGTGATTAGTTCAGATGTGAAGGCAATCTGCAGCTTTTCACTTTACTGCTCCTTTAATGCCATCTGCACCCTTGCTGGGTTCAGACCGTGTTACAGAGATATAAAAGCTCATATGGCCTTTTATTGAATACAAATGATCTTATTATATCCGATCTGCAAAACTGTACTCATTAAATTTGCTTATCACATATAGGGAGGGATTAAAACACATTTGAACCTTTAAACTTAAAGGTTTTAGAGGCTGTGAGTAAAAATAATCACCCTGAAGATCCTAGCTGGACTGAACCAGAATGCAGCATTAGCTTCCACTTAGTAGCATAAAGAATCACCGATATTTCCATTGATTGTGGAAGGTAGAAACTCCCTAATGATTCCGACACGCGGACGCAGTAAAACAGAGATATCGACTCAACCTGCCAGCGCTCGGTGCAGGAAAAGTGTTGCAGAATCAGGTTACAGCATCCTTTCATCTTTACTCTCAGGATAAACGACGGCCTACATTCTCGGCAGCTGTTCATCTGACAAAAGCAAGTTTTTAACATTTAGTTTGACTGCGGACAAGTCTGTAAGATTTGGGTTTAAAAGAGACGTTCTCTATTCTTGTTTTGCTGGTTCATTCAATCAATCAAACTTTAGTTATGTAGCGTCTTCCACATCCTTTACAGAAGCCTAAAGCGCTGAACAGCACTTAAACACAACGACATAACGAAAGGTAAAATAGAGATAATAAAACATTTAAAACACATTCCCAAAAGAGATAAAATAGCATTTATGAAACAGAAAACGAAAGCAATAAAACAAAATTAAGACCATGATCCATGTTGCGGGAAAGCTAGTCGATAAAAATTGGGCTTCAGATGTTTTTTAAACATCTGCAATGATGGAGCCTGTTTAACAGCAAGTGGCAACTCATTCAAAAAAGACTCGATCCCCCCTCAATTTGTGTGTGTGTGTGTGTGTATATTTATAAATAAAAATCATAATTTTATGCGTTTTGTGGAAAAATGTCCTAGAATCAGTTTGAAGGCAGGTGATGACTTTCTTTTGGTTGTTTTTCTTTTTCCTTCAGTGTCGACTTGTTGTCCGACCATAATAACTGTCCCCTGGGAAACAGATGCTCGCTCAGAAGTCACGTGATTTAAATAAAACATTGATTTTAATAATTTTACCTTGAGGGTTTTTATATTTGTATGACTGACTGAATTTTTGTGTTTCAATATTATTTTAAACACTATGCAATGTGATGCACAGAATCTGTTGAATAATAATAAAAAAATTATTTAGCATCATTTGTTTACTTTTGCACTATTTTTCTGCATGTATGCACACCTGTAGCTTTAAAAACTTCTGTCGCTTTACATTTATTTTGTTGAAAAGTGAACGGGACATAAGTGACAGTCATATATTTACTAAAATGGCCCTCAGCACAACAAAACTAACAAAATGAAAATATTCTACATACTAGAGGCAGACAGTAACCAACAAAAATTTGATGCAGGACTGTAAACAGGCTGCAACTTAAAAAAAACTCCAGATGGAAAAGTTACAAGACAAACTGGAAAATCGCAAGAGACATAAATACATGAACTGATAGATGAGAGGAAGAAGTGGACTTCAGAGACGGAAACCGAGGGAAACACAACAAAACAGGAAGTAAAACCAACAAGATTCCAGTTCAGATACAACAGATAAAGACCCCAAGCCATGACAGCAGAAGGATGGAGGTATAAAAAAAATCTTCACCCCGGTGTTAAGAGTGGATTTAGCAAATAAAACTGGGGAGAAATGGTACATCTTTGTGCAGGGAGATAAATATTCCATTAAATATTCAGGAGCTGCCTGTATCTTTGCAGCACAGACAAACAAATACAAAGAAACCAACACTTTTCTTGAAAATAATCTGAATTATTTGCCTTCTGGACCAAAAAATAAGCATAAAAATGTATAAAAAAAGGAGAAGAATGTAGCACTTACTCAGAGGGAGCAGTTTGTGCCCAGTATGTGTGCTGCTGGTCTGCCAGGTATCACTTGTTAGAAATTCATAACTCATTGTGCATTACTTTCCACTGTTTCTGTGTGAGTGTGGGATGTCGGAGCTGCGTATATACGTGTAGGAGGAGTGTGTGTTAGGAGCCAGACCTGCTCGCTCATGCTGTTGATGCCATCGGGCCCCAGCAGGTTAACGGCTTGCTTGACCAGGTCTGTCCGTCCGCAGTTGAGCATCCTGAAGCCCAGATCCTGCAGGAACTTGGCCTCTGTGGAGGCTGCGTCCAGCTTTCTGGTGGCACAGAAACAATCTTCCGCTCTGCAGATGCAAGCAGCAGATACATTATCGTGATTAAGTGGGAGCTTATCTCAGAAATGGATTTTAGGATCAGTGAGTATTCATCTCTCCCCACCCCGCACGCTGAGAGGGAAATCATTGTTTCTCTGCTTTTCACAACCAAAATGAACGGCAACTTTAGAAGCACTGAGCTGTTTAAATTCAAAGTCAATTATCTGAATCTGTCAGCGCTCACTTCTGTGGCTTTATTTGCTGCTTTTCTCCAGGTGAGGCTTCCGCCGTGACTCGTTATTTCTCAGGAAACCTCTTAAACGATGCTGCGAACCGCTAGCTCCCAACAGCGTTGCTGATATTCATCTGATCCTACCCGACAATTATATCTGGCATTTGGAAAGAGATGCTAATTGGTTAATTTACACCTCCAGTGTTCCCATTCATTACTTCTACACAAATATTAGAAACGTGAAATTAAACTCATAACACTCTGAATCTGTAACTAACTGTTTGTGGAAAAGGAAACAGATTTTTGTTTTTGCTGCTGTCCTTTAAATAGGGACAAAACACTTCATGTAGAATGTTTTTAATTAGACAGTGCATCTTAACAAGACTGCAGTCAGTCTAGCAGCTCTTCCAGGCTGTAATGAGCTAATATCTGCATGCTGACACATCACCTGATAGGGCCTGTACACTAACTAGGGCTGTGCAGTTGATCTAATTAGCATTTTAATTGTGACTCAAAACAATGTAAACACAAAGAATGATTGTTGTTGAAGTAAGTTTGTCATTCTGCTTTGCAAAAATCCAGAAAACAAAAACAAAAAAATTCAAAATAGTTTTCAGTATTTTGTATATACTGTAATAATGAGTCAGACACATTTTGGGTAAACTAATCGTTTTTCAGGCTTCTTAATTCTGACCTATAAATCATTCTGACGTGAAAAGACCAGTTTTCTTTGGACCTTTAGGCTCTTTGGTACCAGAAACCTGTCACACACACTCAATTTGTTCTCATTTCTTTTGATTAATCCTACAAAGGAGATGCCTAAAACCAAAGTTTTGACAAGAATTCGTTATTTTTTAAGTATTCATCTGCAGGTGTTGAGTCTTAGCTGAACATTTATTTCTTATTTTAAAGCCACACTTTTCATCTGCAGCAGAAATCTGCCATTTCTTTAATATTTCACACATCCTCAGAAGTCTTTTCAAGGGCACGCTGCTCTACATGCTGTTATTTCCTGAGATTCCAGTTAATCACTGTTTGAGGATCTCCGTGTTGCTGCCAAAGCGAATTCAGGACCTCCAGAGAACGACTGGATGATTGGAATGTAAAATCAGATTCTGGAGACGTGTTTTCACTAGAAGCTGCAGGATCTTTTTTTGTGTGTGTAATATATGCATCTGATCACTTACTGATATTAGATCAAACGGACAGTTTGCTGATTCAACACCCCGGCTTTGACGAAGGCTGGTGCCATTGTGACTGCTTTATTTCCGTCAGAATGTTTCTGCTATCAGGCTCTAGATGTAAAAACTTTCTCACCTCATTTTAATTTAAGCCACTTGGTGGAGCACATTTTATCCATTATAGCTTATTTAAAGCTCTCACTCCTTTTTTAAATAAGCCTTCTATGGCTTCTAGGATGAATGAGTGTCTTGTGAGTAATTTATCAAGAGTCTTACTCATTTATATTCATGATATGTAAACATCTCACCTCTGATTGGCTGAAAGCAACACAACTCTTCCGCCTTCGTTCGCTCTTCGCTCTTGAGTAAAAATATAACGTTGATCTCCACAAATAACGCAAGCCTGAATGTGCTCCACCATGTTGTGGTGTTGCTAATGCTAATGGTTAGCTTCTACTAGCCGAGACGTGCTCTGCTCTCTCCTTCCTGTGGGCGGTCACAAGCAAAGGTGGGCGGAGCCATGAGTACTAACGTTCCCTGTGGCTTAGAAGAGACTGGCTTTTTCTGACCCGCTCGTTTCCTCTCTGCAGCTAATGCAGGTGATGGGTGGAAGAACATGTTTACCTTCAATATGCATGTGAAACTCAGGTGGACCATTCGTATTTTAAAAAACAAATATACACAGTTTTTCGGTGAACAAGACCTATAAGCCTGCACCATCCTTAAAGGGACAGTGTGTAATATTTACCATTAATCTCTGGAAATATCCATAAAAATATTGGCGGCTTTGTAACATAACCATAAAAATCGGGTCTAAAATACACAGGCCGTGGGTCTAATTTTCTGGGGGACGTCATATTAGACGCCGTGTTTCCTTCTACGTGAGCCGGCTCGGGGTCCTGCGCCTACCGATGACTCTGTCGTCCTGTGAACTCTGCTACATGTGGACAGTTTTCTTTGTTATTTAGTAAAGCAGAGCCTTATTTGGGTGACTGGTCAGTTTTGGATGGACTGCTCAGTTATTTTAATAACACTTGTAAAGGCATTATGGACACTATTGCGCCTCTTCGCCCAAAAAAGGTGAATCATGCTGCCAAGTTGTGGTCTACTGACCACACCCGGGCTGCAAGAAGGGAATGCAGGAGGTGTGAGAGAAAGTGGACGAAGGACAAGCTGCAAGTATCTCTATTGGCCCTAAGGGAAAGTTGGAAATCTTATCAGGAACTTGTTAAATCTGCTAAGATAGCCTATTATTCCAACCTCGTGCATGCCAACGCCAACAACTCACGAGTTCTGTATGCCGCCATTAATTCTGTGCTGAATGTGGAAGACTATTCTCCTGTACAGGCATCTGACTCTGTCTGTAATAGTTTTCTTCAATTTTTTTTTGACAAAGTGTCGATGCTGCGAGCGCCCCTGCCTACAGTTACTGTGCAGAACCCTTCTACGTCCTGTGAGGGACAGCTGGCTTCCTTTAAACCAGTTTCACTAGCTGACTTAGCTAGGTTAATTGAGGAGGCAAAACCCAGTGGGTCACCAGAGGATATTCTGCCCCCACGTCTTCTTAAGGAAGTTTTTTCAGAAGTTGCACCAATGATTTTGCACATTATAAACAGCAGTTTGGCTTCTGGTTTTGTGCCGACAGATTTTAAAAAAACAGTTATTCACCCGCTTTTAAAGAAACCTGGGATGGATGCTTCGTTGCCAGCTAATTACAGGCCGATTTCTAAGCTCCCTTTTTTGAGTAAGGTGCTAGAAAAATGTGTCTACACTCAGCTACTGGACTTTCTCAATGACTTGAATATTTTAGAGACCTTCCAGTCAGGTTTTAAAATGCTGCACAGTACTGAAACTGCCCTGATTAAGGTTTTCAATGACATCTTCTTAGCTACAGATGGGGGTAATCCAGTCCTGCTGGTTCTGTTGGATCTCACAGCAGCATTTGATACTGTGGACCATGAAGTGCTGCTACACCGTCTTGAACATTATGTGGGAATCGCTGGTCAAGCCCTGAACTGGTTTAGATCTTATCTCCATGACAGGATGGTTTGCGTGAGGATGGGTGGTTTTTCATCCAGCTTCTCACATCTGCCTTGGGGGGTACCACAGGGTTCGATACTGGGACCCTTGTTGTTCTCTATTTACATTCTGCCACTGGGTGACATCCTACGGAAGTATGGCATGGGCTTCCATCTTTATGCCGACGACTGCCAATTGTATTTACCTTTGGATGGCGCGGGAGACCACACGATAAGTCATTTCATGGATTGTTTTGCAGAAGTCAAGGCATGGATGGCAGAAAACTACCTGTGTCTTAATGACAAAAAAACTGAGGCATTGTTGTTTGGACCCAGTGGACATTTTGATTTTTCCCAGGTGGACTGTGGGAAATTGAGTACCTACTTGGGTGCTTCTGCAGTCAATCTTGGCGTGAAGATGGACAGCACATTCTGCTTGGATGCCCATGTTGGTGCTGTAGTATCCTCTTCATTTTATCACTTGAGACGTTTGGCTAAAGTAAAGCCATTTTTATCTAGAAGGGACCTTGAGACTGTTGTTCATGCTTTTATTACCTCGCGCCTCGACTACTGCAACTCCGTCTTATTTGGTGTACGTAGCAGTACAGTAGCTCGACTGCAGCTTGTGCAAAATGCTGCAGCAAGATTCTTAGAAGGTAAAAGAAAGTATGATCATGTGACACCAATTTTAGCTGCTCTCCACTGGCTACCTGTCGATTTTAGAATTCGTTTTAAACTTCTTTTAATGGTGTTTAAGGCGCTGAATGGACTTGCTCCAGCTTATTTGGCAGACTTGTTGCAGCTATATGCTCCGGCTCGGACATTACGTTCTGAGAACCAGCTGCTGCTTGCAGCTCCCAAGGCTCGGCTGAAGTCCAGAGGGGACAGGGCGTTCTCTGTAGCTGGACCGAAACTCTGGAATGCACTGCCCCTAACTATTAGGCTCTCTCCATCAGTGGCGGTTTTTAAAGTGAGGCTGAAGACCCACTTCTATGATCTGGCTTTTAACTCTGTGGGTTAGCTTATTGCTGATGTTTTATATGATTTAACTTGTAATTTTAACTTGTTGGTTTGATTGTGTTTGTTGGTTTTTATTGGTTTTATTCTTTTGATGTACAGCACCTTGGTGGCATTTCCTGTGCCTGTAAGGTGCTTTATAAATAAAGGCTGAGTTGAGTTGAGTTGAGACATCACACTAGATGATTGGCTGGACGTACGACTTACGGAAGTTACGTTACCACGTTCAAAAACACTTAGACGGTAAGAAACATGAATTTAATAACAAAACTGCTAAACTCTTTCCAAAACCTATGTGAAAGAACAGAATCAAAAAAGAGATGCAATATATTTTGGCCCAGTGGTATTGCCGTAGTGTGACGTCATTGGCAGACACAGGACCCCGAGCAGATCCACAACCTACCCTGCTAGAAAACTAGCATCAGCATTGCATTCTCTCAATGGAATTACTGAAGGACTATCAAAGTCTGAGGAGTCATGTCGAGGTTGCGTGCTTTCTGCTCCACAGGTAACATTTACCGAAATGTTTTTTTTAAACTAGCGACAGTCATGGAGATATGGTGTAAAAATACCCTGAAATACGTATATGTACTGCCCCCTATCTCCAGGAAACTACACACGGTCTCTTTAAACTACTAAAGTCAAACATTATTATCTTGAATTACTATTAATATTATTTTTTACATTGTTTTTATTTTACATTACTCCTTGTTGCTTCTAATTAATGAGAAAAAAGAAACATTTTCACAGCTTTTTGTTTTTCAGCGTAGACATCAAAATGGTCATAAATATACCAACAGTTCCATTATTCTGTCTCACCACAGCTTTTGGCTAAATCTCCACCAGATAACAGAAATGGATGCAGAACAAATTTCCTGCCTAAAGATGAAAGTGACTCCTCTACACCCACTTATGGATCCAGTGAGATTCACTCGTTCTTACTTTATCTGTCGTGGTTCACAGTCCACGCCGGGTAGCAGCAGCCTGGCAGCCTGCCTCACGTCGTCGCTGTCAACGGAGAAGCTTCGCCGATGTTCAGTGTGGGCGACCGCTACCCGAATCCACTCCATCAACGGGGGCAGCACCAGGAACGGCCTGCAGAAGGGAAACGTGCTGATGTTACAAAACACATATAATAGCTTCTACTTAAAATGCTCTTTATACCACTCTTAAAAAAATAAACTCACTTAAGAGAGATGTTGATCTAACAACAGAGTTGCCACAACAAACAAATTAATTAAAGATGTCCTTAAAGATATCTGGAAGGCTAGGACAACAAATCAATGACGATAATTTATTACTTGGACCCTTTAGAGCAGGAGGAGCAGGAGCTGCAGCTACATCCCCTAAGTGCTGTTATTACCTCGTTAATCAGAAAAAGGAGCTTGACATGTTTTATTTTTTAATCGTTTATTTAAAAAGTGCATGTTTGTGTTTAATTATACTCGTGTAAATCCCTTCATTTCTTTGTCTGATATTTATCTTTTCCTTTGCAAAACAAAATCATCAAAATTCATGTCAGTCACTTTGATTTGAATTCATTTACACCTGCTGCTCCTTCAGCTTAAAGATCTGGGCTTTTCTCACTGAATGATTTAAATAGATGGAAAAGCACATGAGAAGTTGAACTAGCTGAAAAGCTGAAGGATTTTTTTCTAGTCTTATTATACTTTGTTTTTAAAGTGGACCTAGAATGCAGTTAATCAACAATCTAAAACAGCTTTGAGCCTCTAAAAAGCATCAGAAATGTTCTTTTGGCTTCCATCTGTCCCAGGAGCCCTGATACAGGCCATTCTAAACCCCCTAAACCAGCCTTGCTGTGAAAACAGCTGTTGACCCCTCCCACTCGGCCAGGACATCCATCCATTTTCTTCCGCTTATCCGGAGTCGGGTCGCTGGGGCAGCAGCTTAAGGAGGGAGGCCCAGACCTCCCTCTCCCCAGCCACTTGGGCCAGCTCCTCCGGGGGAATGCCAAGGTGTTCCCTGGCCAGTCGAGAGACATAATCCCTCCAGCGTGTCCTGGGTCTTCCTTTGGGTCTCCTCCCAGTTGGACGTGCCCGGAAAACCTCACCAGGGAGGCGTCCAGGAGGCATCCTAATCTGATGCCTGAGCCACATCAACTGGCTCCTCTCGATGTGGAGGAGCAGCGGGTCTACTCCGAGCCCCTCCCGGATGACCGAGCTTCTCACCCTATCTCTAAGGGAGAGCCCAGACACCCTGAGAAGAAAACTCATTTCACTTGTATTCGCGATCTCGTTCTTTCGGTCACTACCCAAAGCTCGTGACCAAAGGTGAGGGTAGGAACGTAGATCGACCAGTAAATCGAGAGCTTCGCCTTTCGGCTCAGCTCTCTCTTCACCACGACAGACTGGTACAACGCTCGCATCACTGCAGACGCAGCACCAATCCACCTATCGATCGGCCAGGACATGAATATGATAATGAGCTGCTTGCTGATTGGTTGGTTTCCCCAGAAGGCCTCAGACACTGGAGACATGCAGGTTTGAGGAGGCATGGCTCCCCCTAGTGACGTGTTAAGGAAGGCTTTCTCAGATCAGAAGTTTTTCTCTCGCCTTTTTCAACTTTCTAATTTACATAAAAAGTAGGTCACACACGGCTTTGACTTTTTGGATGCTACTGTTGACCACCCAAGCTGTCTTATTCAACAACAACAAGGAACATGTTGGTTTACATTCTAGGTCCTCTTTAAAGTAAACTTCATTTATATGATCTAGGAACCTTTTTACTTTAACTGCTTCAATTTTTTTATTCATTTCTGGAGCAACTATGTCTATATCAAAATTAAATATCACCATTTTTGTTCCAGTTGCTCATCCGTTTATCCAAAATAAATAGATTTCCTTTCAGGAAGCTCACATTCTCCTTGATGTTTTTCCACATTTTAATGCTAATTTCATGGTGACCTTTTGAGACATTTGGAGGGATATTCAATCATTTACCTTTGATGAAATGACATTTTTTGATATGACTTTACTGAAATTCAATAAATCAGTCACTTGTCGAAGGCCGCTCTGTGCTTTATTCACCCAATCTTCATTCAGCTCTTTGATAACGTAGGTATGTTATTTTTTTTGTATTTAAAGTTAGTTTTTACAACCTTTGTGCTGTAAAAACTCCACTGTGAGCTGTAAATCCTCCTCATTTGAACAGCAACAATGATCCTTGCAGAA
This sequence comes from Aphyosemion australe, assembly GCA_006937985.1. Taxonomy (NCBI): domain Eukaryota; kingdom Metazoa; phylum Chordata; class Actinopteri; order Cyprinodontiformes; family Nothobranchiidae; genus Aphyosemion; species Aphyosemion australe. The sequence goes on from SSNS01000099.1 coordinate 282,808, forward strand.
CCATAAAACGTCCCTCTGCACTGCTTTATGTTACAGATAATAATGACAAGCAGAACAATAAGCCAGGATGTGCTTTTTGCTTCATCCTTCAGCTTACGGTGGAAGATAAAACAGCTTTCCTTCACTGGGGTTTTATTAAGGACATTAAGCTCTGTTTCCTCCATGCTTGTGTCCACCGATCTCAATTATGTTCTCATGAACTCAGCTGTTCAAAAATCACTATTTATAATAGAATTAGAAGTATTTACAACTCCCTGGATGCAACTTCAGATGGCAATAAAACTGAATATTTCCCTTTTAAAAGCCGGTCTGTTTCACACAGAGAAACCTTAAAATATGTTGTGTTATTGTGAATTAAATCACGTGACAGCTATAATAAATATAGTCCCTTTGGAGGGTTTCCCCCATTATGAGCCTCTGGGGAGTCTAATTTCTGCAAAAACGCTAAGAACACAAAACCATACCCAGCTGAGACCAGCCATCTGGGACTGTTATGTTTGCTATCTAAGCAGCTGCCTGGTCCTTCTGTAAATTTCCTGTAAGCATATGTTTAATTACCCAAGCAGCTTTTAGATCCTGACGCTTGAATCTAGGGCTGGGCAATATGGACCAAAACGTACATCTCGATATCTTTTAGCTGAATTTCGATATGCGATATGTATGTCGATATTTTTCCTCCTGTGAACTGTTTACAAGTTAAAGGGAAACTATGCAACTTTTTCATATTTTGAAATCATTTTCCTGAGCCAGTATGTGCTAAAATGGCCCTTTACAGGGTTAATGAAAAGTCACTCAGCCTCCACCGCCCTCTGTGGCCAGAATACCGCACTTGCAACTTCAGACCGCTCCCCTGAAGTCGCGTAGCAGTAACGTTTTACAGCAATCCATGTTTACACCTCAGGACAGACGAGCTATACCTGGTTAGCATTTATTGTAACGTGTTTATCATGGTGGAGTCTCAGAGGAAACAAAGAAAACTTTTATCTGATGGAGCTAAAAAAATAAGAACGTCTGACCACAATAGTCAAACGAGTCAACATCAGGGGTTTTCTGAATCACGAAAGCTCAGATGATTTAAATCGGATGCAGACCTAACGATCATCCTATTGTGCTTGTAAGTATAACTTTAATACGTTTTGTTTGTGCATGTTTTGGCTTTCCCCTTGTTTCTTGTTTGAAATTATATCAATATTTTTAAAATATCGAGATTTCGCCCAGCCCTACTTGAATCTGAGCTCTGGTGGTGGTTTTTAAAAGGTCTTCCCATCTGTTTGGTGGAAGCCAGCCTGACGGTCCTCTTGTTTCCTCTGAGGTGGAGACTTAACTGATGTTTGCTACCAAACAGGCATTTTTAGAGTTGAAGGTGGCCCAGTTTGGTTTGCAAACACTCGGGGTAATGTCATCCGCTGATAAACAGCAGCAGCGGGCCTGCAGCAGCAACAGTGTGAAAGGGTAAACATACAGCTCAGATTGCTGAATATATCAATAAACATGCAGCAGCTCGTTTACTAAACCACCGTTTCTCCATTCTCCATCATCATTAGAAACGTTTAACACCTGGTGGATCTTCAGGGTCTCTCAGAGGACTGTATGAAGTTTCTAAAAGCCCCGAAAAGCAGTTTTATCTCATTTAATCATCCTTCATCTCCTCCTCCTCCTCCTCTCACAGCGTTATTCAGGTTCTCTCTGCTCGTCTTCAACCTTTCAGCAGAATGCTAAATAGAGTTTTGTCTCTGGGGACGGGGAAGCCTGCTGACATGTCACTCCGTCTGACATTCCTCGTGATCCCTGGGGTCTTCAGGATGGAGTTTTATCTTTTCAGAGAGGAGAAAAGGATGTTGGAATATCTGTCCATCCGTCCATTTCAGTGAACTCCCCCGCTGGTTTGGGAAGTGTCAGCACTGACCAGCCCACACAGCATCTTATGAGATTGCTTGTGGGGCAAATAACTTGAGCAACAAAGTAGAGATGTATGTAGTTACCGGTGTGTGTGTGCACAACAAAAGTGTATAAACAATCTATTTTTTTATGTTTTGTCCTCATTTGATTGAACTTTGTAGCCCCATGTGGACTCACCTCTCTGTTTGTAACGTGACTTTGGACGGCTCCACGTTGGGGTTCTCCCATTCCATCTGCGGGCAGTGCATGAAGTAACACAGGGTGTAGAGAGCTTCAGGCTCCCAGTGGACCGTGGTGTTGGTCTTCTGATGAACCGGAGTCCCGTTGCTTGGGTTCTTGATGTGCAGCGGCTGGAGGAGATGCATGGCCCTGGAGACCAGGTCACCTATGAAACAGAGAAACATGTTGTTAGTGGAAACTCACCACAGAACTCATTAAAGGGATATTATGGCTGTTTAGAAGTGTTGATGTGTAAAAGTTCTAGTTGTTAATAGGGATGATGTATCGGAATCAACATCTGTATCTGCAGATGTTAGGTTTAACATCGCTATTGGTCTGACAACATATTGGTGCACCTCTGATTATTAACTCACCTGTGGTAGATACCTCACTGAATGATCTCCACATTATGTGCAGTGGGATTGATAAGCTAACAGCAAGTTTAAAGTCATCCTTAAAAAGCTCAAATCTCCTAAATTGGAAGGATGCTCAGGATGTGCCACATTTTGCTGCTGCTGATATTTTATACTTTTAAACAACAGCTCGGTCATATGGCTGTGGTGAGGGAATATGGAGTTAAACAAAACCTGACATAGTTAAGCTACAAGTATTTTTCTGACTAAGCTTACATGTGCTATGGTGGGTCAGAGTTTAGGAGTTTGTTCGTTAATCAGTGGTTTGCCAGCTCCATGTATTTAACTGCTTTATTTATTGAATGAAGATCCAATTTTCAACACCTGCCAATATACTGCCATGCATATTGTAATAGGAGACAACTATGTTTGGGGCCGTGGGGCTTTACATGAATGTTGGGAGTCCAATCACCTGGTCTCGAATATTGATAATTACGGTATTAGCAGCATTCCTTCTGTTTTACGCTATTTTATTTTAGTACTCTCTTTTAACTGCCATATGATTATTACTTCCACTGTAAGTTTTGTTGTCGTTTTGCAGCTTTTGTATTTCGTTGAACCCTTGGTGAGTGTGCACAAAGCTGAAGGTGTGTGTGTGCAAAATCTGTTTACACATTATGAAAACTCACATTATGACCAAAGTTATGCATCAACGGTTTCTAATTGAAGAGAAGAAAATGTTTATTAGAAATATTTTTTACTTAAAATGTATAAACGTACTTTTTAAATAAAGCTTTTCCTGAATGCGTACACTTACAGCTGTATCGATGTTAATGAGCACAAAATCAGAAGTGTTTAAAATAAGTCTGATGATTACGGGTCAGCAGGGCTGCAGCTTCATTTGAGTTCATTCATGATTAAGATAATCAAGGAACATTTCTTTAAATATCACAGGAACTCAGAAATTATATTTTTGGTCTCTCTGACATTTTGTATATATTTTTTATTTAAATGTCGTTCATTCCTTTTATAATGATGTAGTTCAAGCTGTGTTCATGCAACCAAAGATAAAATTAAAGAAATGAGAAAGGAGATGTGTTGGTTTTTTTTGCTGCGGTGAACCCAGGAGGAGGTGCGGAATCCACATTCTGAAGAGCATTGCTGCATAAATTTAGCATTAACATTCATAAAGGCATAATTCTCTGATTTACCGTGCTTCACGCCGGCTAATCGATGGGGTCATTAGAGATGCATTTAAGAATAACGATTAAATGGCTCTAAAGAGGGAAAATACTGCAGACTAAGCCTGCAGTGTTGATTTCTCAGAAAAATCATTGATCTAATTATTTACTCAGTTTACTGGAATGCAGCAGCTTAGATGCTCCAAGAGGAATAACAGAACAACGTGCATCATCCTCTTCATAAAAACGTGACTCATATGTAAAAATGTGTCAGAATCGGAGACTTTCAGCTGCAGAACAGTAGACCCAAAAAACGTTGATCTAGTTTTAAAAAAAAAAAGTTTTTGTCCATCTGGTCCTCTCAGCTAAAACAGAATTCATGCAGAGTTTTAGATGTTAAAATGAAATTTGAGGAAACAAAAGCGTGATCTGAAACATGCATTTGTTATCTGGACCGTCCTGACTGAAGCAGAAAACATCCCCCACACACAAACACGCCGTCTACAGAGCTAACCCTGCATCGTTTCTGACATTAAACATGGAGACGATGCAAACAATCAAACCACAGCTGTCCCTCTGAGGTATAACCAGCACCAACATTAATAAACAACCTTCCTTTGCCTTCGTTAATTGTCTCAGTGACTTTGATTTTTGTCAGCAGGACTTTTTCTTCCATCTTCTTTGCTGTAATTACCCAAGCAACTCTCCTGTGTGGCTCATGCTTGCACTCATTTGAATAAATCACAACATCTACGAGCCAAGTCCTCTTCGCTTGGATGGACTCATAACAAGCAAAACTTTCTATACTTTATTTAAGCACATAATACGGCTTCTAGTTATGAAATGTCACAGGTATTTCAGAAAATATAACTCCATTTGCTGTCAAGTCACTGGTTAGTTTTATTTTTAGCTGAAAGCAAATTCATAATAATTCTAATGTGTATGAAACTGATTACACTGTTCAGCAAACCAATAGAAATAGATGTTGTGTTCCAGTAGCTGTGAGACAACAGTAAAATAAGCTCTGATTTCCTGGTGGGTGCAGTCAGACGATCCAAGCTCACAAAGTCGAGACCAAAAATACATTTTCAAACGAGATTACAAACCCTTCTCCGTGATTTACAGGACAATGACTGGAATAAGATTCACCTCATTACTGATCTAGAACAAGACATGAAAATACGTTTATGACATTTTAATTAAGATTAATGATAAACATGCTGCAAATTCAGAGTAAATGACTAAAAACAATCTTTTTTTTACCTGTCCAGTTATCTCAAAGGAAATGGATGATGCCTGGACTCAAAAATAAATCTGTAGGCTTCTCATAAATCATTTTACCATCTTAAAGGAGACATTCTGACCGTTTTTATAAGTTTAAATAGTTCTATGGTCGATATAAAACATGTTTCTGAAGTTCTTTTCACTGAATCCATCTCACATAAAGCAATAGAGCTTTCTACAGTAGCTAAAAATAGTTTGTGACGTAATGTCGCAAAGCACTCTGGGATGCAGGGTCATACAAGCAAGCGGGCATTTATTATAGTTTCGTATGGTCTGAGTTGTTTTTTTTGTCTCCTAATGATGAGAAGCCTACAACAGGAATAAGCGCTGGGGGAGGTGCTAATGGGACTCTAGATGCCCAGATCAGATGTCGGAGGAAACGTTTTATCCCTTTTCCAAAGCCAGGTAACGTCCGCGATCACATGAAAAAGCTGGAAAGTGACACGGGCTAAGCTAAAGACAGAAAAAGCAAAGCGGTGGTAGTTTTTATGTGGAAAAGTGGATTTTAACTGTGTGGAGCAGATCAAGAAAAGCACGTATATTTATTCCTTACATCTTCCCGGAGGGGAAGGTCCTATATTCGAGAATGACCAGCCGCCGGTCCTAGCGACACTCTCAGACATGGAGTTATCCAGAAGGGGCAGCAGCGTAAGTGGAGGAAAGTTATCCAGGAGGGGCAGCAGTGTTAATGGAGGGGTCTAGCTGAACGTCTCAATCAAACAGCATGTCCACCAGAACATGGACGAAAAAGGCTTTTGACCAGAGGTGGTTTGTAAAAATTAGGGACACAAATGATAACCTGACAGTTAAAAAAGCTACCTTGAGAAAATGCTACTTGAGCACTCTCTGTAATGAACTTATTTTTATATTACTCAAGAAGGACCAGTGATGGGACAGAGTTTTTACTTTAACCGTGACGTTCAAGCCAGCTCTTCAGTTCTGGCAATCAATAATTAGCAG
>SSNS01000099.1:288837-328145 GCA_006937985.1 Aphyosemion australe
GGTCGCCATCAAGTAAAGCCCTCTGGTATGTCTTTCTCCGTCAACGCAACGTCCTCCATTTTATCCCTTCACATTGATGTCCAAGCGCTCTGAAAGTGTATATTTTCTATTGTCAAATGCGGTTTGTATATATGACCCTACCCAGAGGCCCTTGCGTGGTGACTTCAACTGTAGAATACCCTATTTCAGCATTTTTAATCTTGACAGTTTCAGTACCTTCCTGAATGAGCCGCTTTAGGGCTCTGTCACTTTAATGTCAAACGTTTTTGCTGGCCACACCCACGCATCCCCTGATTGGCAGCTATAAGCTGAGGAGCTTGGATATCCAGGAGGGGCTCAGAGTAGAGCCGCTGCTCCACCAGCATCCACGGGTGAGGGAGGGGGTGGGGGGGTCTATGCTAACTTTCCGTATTGTGACATCACATTGAAGGAAATTTAGAAATAGTTCCTAGAAGCATATAATTCCTGAAACCAAAATATCACAGGAAACTGATGGGATGGTTTTTATTCATGTGTGATTGTTTATAGAGGAAGTACAGACCCACATGGCAGCACAAAAAGATGCAAAAAAATGAGATTTGACTAAAATGTTCTATTTAAAACCACAGAACACCTGGAACATTCTCGAACATAATAGCTTTGCTATGGGGACGTAAGCACAAAGTTTTCTTGTAAAAACTTTAACAGAGAAAGGTGACTTTCTAATCTGCTTTAATAAACATTTTATGTCCTCAGGGCCTTTGTTTAAATCTGCATTCAGAATTAAATCTGCTCAGTGAACAGAAGGTTCTTTCTGAATCTGTGGTTCAACCTTTCATATTTTGGCTCAAAAGTCAGGAGGATGTGATTAATTCTGCAGAGGATAATGGATGTTTTTGATAACACTGCAGAGAGAATGAGCACATTCTACAAAATCACTCATTTCAAGGCTAACTAATGATAGTTTGTCTCATCAAAGTCAATATGTGCTCTTGATGAAGTTTTATTCTCTGCTAGGTTAAGATTTATCTTTCAACATATTTCACTCAACAAGTTTTAAATCGGGTAGAATAAAGCACAAAGTAATGACGTTCTCATAACAGAAGCCAAAGGGAACACAGTTTTAGTTATGAAACAGAGTAATTACACAGTGGTTCATTTTCTACTGCAATCAAATGCATGAGCGGGAAAATCCAGATGCATTTCTTTCTTAACCAATGCACGGGCCCAATAGTATGATTTATACTGTAATTACAAGTGATTGCATTTAAGAAAAAATGAAGACAATAATAATAGACAATTCATTCCTGAGACGTCTTTTTGATGTCTGCTGAAACATAAGACATGTGCTACCTCTGCTGCCAAACATGTTAGATGAGTTTATTGCCTCTTGTTTTCCCACACGAGGAAATCATTTACATTTATATTACAGCGTTTGAATCTTTCACCAAGTCCCTTGCCAGGATGAGCACTAAATTATGCATTCATAATTCAGTTCACATCTATATTGTTTAAAGATCCTTGTTTGCACAGAAGTAGTGGATTTCATGAGCTTTGTAAAGATTTATTTGAGTGTGTCTGTGCAACAAATTACATTTTGCCCAGAAAGAAATTGATGCTGTAGCAAGTATTCATTAGTCTACCGATGCTGTAGCGCTTAGTCTGTAATTATTCCAGTTTCCCGCTGCATAATGTGGCTCGGCGTGACTCAACACACTTTATGATTAGCAGTGTGTTAATTTTCTAGCATATGCTGGAACGAATTCAATATTTTAGATGTTTGTTTTTTGCAGGCAATAATCTCCATAAAGCAAAGACACACGTAGCCAAAACGCAAAGGCAAGTAGTAAAGGTGGGTGAAGGATTTGAATGTGCTGCTAAAGCAGGGAGATCCCAGAATTGTCTCATATCTGTTAAAAAGACTGATAACTGTTTCTGCTGGGACCATTTTGGATGTGACACACACAGCCTGATCACATTAGTGTATATTCATTGAAAGAAAGTAAATAATGCTGATAATGCATTTCCCTGGTGATGATTCTTTAACATCTTTTAAAATGAAAATTCGATTAACTGCTGGCTGTGGCAATGTGTCAGCATAAAGCAGCTAAATATTATAATTATAGCTAACATACTTTTCTACATTTTAAAGAAATTAACTTTAAATATTTAATCTCGTATATTTTTCTGGTCCGAGGGACCGGTGGCGCCTGTGCTTGGCAGCCTTGCCTCTGTCAGTGCGCCCCAGGGCAGCTGTGGCTACATTGTAGCTCATCACCTCTAGTGTGTGAATGCGTGTGTGAATAGATGAATTGTAAAAATGACTGATTGTATTGTAAAGCACCTTGGGGGGTTCTAGGACTCTAGAAAGCGCTATATCAAATTCAGGCCATTTACCATTTTTCCCTAAAAATACTATAATTTCTTTAACTGTTTTTTAATATACACAATTTATTATTTTTTTTAGCTATTAATTGCTTTTTCTTCTTTTAGGGCTATGTTTTAACATAAGGAAGTGGTGTGATTGCATTTTTCAGTAACAACTTAGTAAAAAGTTAAAAATGAAAATAATAATTTAGCTAAACTCATGATCATGATTTCACTGTAACAAATATGATATCTTTGTCATAGTACTCATCCCAAGCTACAACTGATTCTTGATTCATGGACCAGCAATTAGTGCTTAAAGTTTCAATGAAAAAAATCGATTAAATTTTGCCAGAAAAGTTTAAAGTTGTATTTATTTTAGTTTTATAACCCCTTAAAAATCAGGGTCACATGACTGTAATATGTTTTGTCCCATAAGTGGGACGGAAAAAGGACACACTTTTTGTTCAATTCAGTGTTGCCAGACGTACGATAATTATCCTATTTGTAGGATAATTTAGCCCTCTGTACGATCATTAATCCCATCTGTACGATCATTTTAGACCCTCCTTGTGTGGAATCTGCAGCTGCGGATTGCATCCAGAGACATTCCTAAAGCTAAAACTACTTTAACGACTATAGTTTTGTGTTTGATACACTAATAACGAAGCTGTGGGTCATCAGACATGTCAACTAAGCAACTAAGTAGTGTACGATAATTTTTCTCAAAATATGGTAATTTTAAGATCCTGGTACAATACTTTAACATTTCCAGTCTGGCAACACTGGTTTAATTGGACTTAGTTGGTAAAAACCATCAACACACATTAAAACCAGACAAATTAATTTACTCAGTTAAAGCCCAAATATAATTATTGCCCCCTAGTGGTAGCCTGGCCTGCCAGACTCTCCCTCTGTCTGTTCTACACAGAGGACCAGTCTGGATACTCAGAGGCAGTGAGCACCATAAGGGGACTAGCCAGCTCAAAAATAACCAATCGGAAAAAAGGCGGAAATGACGACTTATCGCGTGACGCTGTAGTTTTTTAGCTGTAGTCAAAGATGGCGTCAAAGGAGCACTGCTAACAATATCTCTCTGCACTGCAGTTAACCCCAGCTTTTCAGCTTTTTTTACTTGTTTCTCCATTAGCGCAAGTAAAGGTGACACCACGGTATGTGTTTTTAGCTGGGTAAGCACCTTCCTCAGTAGAAATAAATGCACTGGGGGAGAATGGAGACCCATCTAAGATGGTGGCCGGCAACTTCAATAGGCAGCGCCAGTCCACGAGGCGTCTATGTATATATGTCTGTGGGTAGCACAGCGCAAACATCTTTCTGTAGAAGAAAGATTGTTGTGGTTTTAAAGACATGTCCAAGTCATTTAGAACAGAGGAAAGAGACGCTATGAGCTCCGCTTCAGACGCCATCTTTGTTGTTTATGACAAACTGAGCGTTGTGGTGTGTGACGTACGCTGCTCAGCGCTGATTGGCTCGGTGAGAACTCTCAGGGGGTGGGGTTATTGGAATAGGAGCCTTACTAGACCCATTGCTTCCCATAAGGAAGCATTGGTATGGCTGGCCAGACTACCCTAGTGGCTAGATGCAGAATATGTTTTTAAGCCCCGCCCCATCCATGTAAATGAATATGACATTTTTCAGACTAAAACGGCATCTCAGGTAAACTCACCTGTTGTTCACATTTGTTGTTATAAAAATCCTTACCCAGCTGCTGTATGTTCACATATAATTTTTCTAATGCCTTTAGTGGTGAATCATTATTTTATGTATAAAAATCACAATAGCTGCATGGAGGTGAGTAGGCGGTGCTTTCTATGACTCTTGTAACTGTAACCATCTGCCCTGTAAACATTGTTGGAAACTTCCATCTCTACATCCAGATGTCAACCGTAGAAGCACACTACATGCTAGTGTGTAGCATGCTATGCTAACTCAACTCTAAAAGCACCCTCCTACACACTCATCCACACATAAACAAGGTTAACAACAAAGGTCAGCTACATGCTGCCAGCAAGCATGTTTCTCACACTATTTAGGAGAAAATCCATCCCATAATTTGAATCAACAGACTGCACTCATTGCCAGTGTCATACACAGGTTTATACCCTTTCATTTACTCTGAGCTGATGACTCACACGTCTGCACACGGAGCTGGTCTCTTACTGAACAATGTGTGTTCGTCTTTGTGTCTAATCAGTTTAGCTTTAATAACAGCTTAATCACACCAGGTTTTCTCTTTTCTTCTCCTCTGCAGAGGAAATGATTCATGATGTGACTTTAAGCTGGTTGACGATATAAATAAATAAACTGGTTTGCAGATTTATTTTTGTCTTGTACAAAATTGGTGAACAAAATTAAGAATTTGACGAGAATTTTTATATATTTTTCAGTGAAAACTGCAGACCTATTTATAGCTTCTTTGTATTAAAGGCATGTTTGGCAGTTTTGCTTGCTTTTAGCACCCCCTAGTGTCCGTTATTAATCCCTTGTGGTCAAACCGAAAATGAAACTCATCTCCTCGCTGTGCGTTCATCTTTTTAACACCTTAATCTAACTGCTGAAATGTCTCCTCAGCTTTCATTAGTTTATAGTGGAGCGGTTCATCACTAAATCAAACAAATCAGCTGTGTTCACCATCTAAAACATGCAGGAAACATGCTGGAAGCAGACTGCAACTCCACCATGTCAGCTGTATTCCACTCCACAGCTCCCTCCACCAGCAGGGATGGGACCCACAACTCTGAAGTTGCAAATGCAGTATTTTGGCCTGACTTTTGGCTTCTTTTGTCCAAACACAGCGAAACAGACACCATATCTTCCCTCTGTGTAGAAACATAAAGCTGGACTGTAATCCTTTGTTTCCTGACACACACCAGGTGCTAAAGTAATTTACAGGTGGTGGTTGTGTGAAGTTGGTCACAGGTTCAGAGTGATATACGAGGTGTGACAGTAGAGAGGCGAGGATGTTTTTGTCTCCAGTAACACCTAAAAGTGGATGGTCACGTTGTCTCATATTGTTTCCCCTTGGAAGGCTGTGGGGAAGGAAATGTTAACTTTAGACATATTGAGTCAAATTTAACACTTCATACAAGGTAAAGTAAAGATCTATAGCGAAGATATTAAAGGGACATTATGGAAGTTTAACAGCTAATACAAGTATAGAAATTTAAAATGTCTTCCTCATACATTCTCCTGCAATGCCCTGGTCCTGTAGAATGAGCCCTGGCATTTTTAATGTGATTGCCTCTGTAGGCCTGTAAACTCACAGAAAAGATTGTGCTCGGGTCGAGCAAGAGGGCTTCCCCGGTGTCCTCCAGAGGCAGCGTAATGCGCGATGACGTCATGCGCGCTCACGCGCCCGCAGTGTTTGTTTGCTAGCTGTAGCTTAGCGGTAGAGCGAGAGGTGGTTTTGGTAGCTGATTCAGCCAAAAACAAGAAGAGAGCTGCTTCAAGCACCAGCGAAACTCCAGCCCAGACCCCAAACAAGACAAAGAAACCAAGAGTTTATTCCAGCGCGGCAAAAAGGGCAAAACTCGAGTCTGGTCGCCGAAGACAAAGAACGAAAATAAACATCGGTCCGGCCGGCAGAAGTGGAAAATGCTGAGACAAAAGACCCGCAGTTGGCATCATTGTTGCTGGACAGGTAAGAAATTATTACTAAATACGTGTGGGGGAAGGGTTGTGGGTGCTTTCAAAGCAAACCGGGGGCTTACGTATGTCATAGGAACATTTTTAGGCTGCTTGTTTAGCGTGTCTCCATCAGAGTCGGTGCTGGTCAGGATATTAATATTAGTCTGATTCCTATTTTTACTTCTCAGCGCACTGGGACTTTTTTCCAGGGTAGGATGAGTACCGGTACTGTTACCGCTCATTTATTAGTGGAAATCTCCGAGATTTCTGCAAAATATGTCCGTCTCCAAGTAAACACATTTACCCCCCAGCGCCGCTGACCCGCCCCTCCCGAACGGCAGAACACACGCTTCAAGAGGGGCCACGATTTAGGATGCATCCTCTCCAAATCCTCTCCAAATGCGCCTGACGGAGCTGTACGCGCGGCGCCCATCATCTCCAAATGCGCCTTTGGAGATGATGTGCGCCGCGCGTACAGCTCCGTCAGCTCCCGTCAGCCCAGGCAAGAGGAGAGAGAGAAAAAAGACGAGTTATCTGACACCGTGCACGTTCCCTCAATGACTGACAACACGCAGCATCTGACCAGCGTCAGATGTGCCGACAGACAGGTGGAGACATGCAGGTGGAGAGGAAATATAGATCAGGAGCACAAGAAAGAAAAAGTCATAACCAGAGGAGTGTGTTGTTGGAGCAAAAAAGAAAAACTTTGTGGGCAAAAACATCCCAGCTTCTGTTCATGAGACAGAAGATAGGATAATTGTGTCTGGATGTGGAGAATAAAAGCAGTCCTGGTTATCATTTATGAGAAGTCTTGGTAAATGCAGAAACATGCAGAGCTTTTATCATTTGATTCATAACCTATGTTTTTGTAATTGATGTTTTCTGTTTGTTTTTGTAGCATCAAATCGCTGGAGCTGAAAGAACTCTTTAGATGAGGAACAAGCCAATAGTTTGGAAACAGTGTGTAAGTAACAAATTATTCTCATAGAAATGCAATGGCTATATGTCAGGATATATAATCATGTTTTGCTGCTGTTTTTACTTCCAGATTAGAGCTGGAAAGAGAAGGAAGGAGCTTCAGACCCGTATGATTCAGAATATGTATCTCCAATATCAATAAGGTATGTTTTATTATTGTTTTTTTTAATACCGTAGTAACATCCCACTCTCACTTTCTATTCACTGATTATATAACATTTATTTGTCTTGTGCAATAGGTGTGCATCACAGGAGAAGGTTGACCAACTTCCTTGCATTGGCCTGGATGAAGCTGACAATTATAACAATTATAATTATATAACAATTATAATTATTATATAGGCTAACAATTATATGTGCTATTTGAGTTTCACTCAATATGCTAACATTCTGCTTACAATAGTGGCCTGCACAGAACCCAACTAATGCTGCTACTCTGTGTGTATATTTGCACAAATTATTGTTGATTTTATATTTATATTATTTCTGCATTATTTTTTGTATTCTTTTACATTTTGCACCAAAGGGAGTGGCACTCCAATTACACTGTACCCTGTACAAAATGAATAAAGGCTATTTTATTCTATTCTATTATATTCTGTATTGGACATTGTTAATTGTGTGGAGGCAGATTTGAAAGACAATTTAGAAGAGCCATCAGCAGCAGGACTGACTCAGCTGTTGTTTTCATTCAGGAGTACAGCATGCATGCCTCGTGCACGAGCTTACTATTGAAGCTGCAGTTACACGTTTGGCCTGAGGGGGCGATAGCGAGTATGAAAATTTCAAAGTCCATAAAGTCCCTTTAAATGTAATGTAGGACTTATAGTTGGATTGTTGCGCTTCCTAACTGGATCCTGGATGGAAAATTCCTTCTCTGTCCTCTGACACACAGTCAAGGCCTACTGCCACCCGGAGGACACGCTGAGGACATTTAATCATCACTTAGTAAGACGACCATCTCAGAGCTCCACCTTTGGGGCACATTAGCAATTCCATGGCAACTATTAATCACAGTTGATTCCAGGATGTGTCACCATCAACGCAGGTTCTTCTACCTGCAGAGCTCAAGTTAAAATTAATCACCAGTGGATGCGTGTCATATGGGATGCATTAAGGTATTTCTGTATTTAAATAGATTCTGCTGAAACAAGGAGGTTTTACATAAATTAATGTTCTCATCATGGAGGTTTAATGATCTTCGTTTTGTAGAAAGTGACCTTCTAAAGGCACATTAACCTGTTCATTCAAGGCAGGGTCTGCAACCTTTACTGTCCAAAGAGCCGTTTTCCCCCTCAGTCCACCAGAATAAGACTTGTGTAGGAAAGCAACTGTTTCAGGGCCTTTTGAAAAAATACTTGGTTTAATTTAGAGAATTATATTTGGAAGAGGAAAAGAAAAAAAATGGTTCTCTTTTTTCTCAAAATTCAGACTTTGAAGACAGAAATCTGAGATAAGTCAGGATTCTTACTTTTTTTTAGATTGAAGTCAGAAATCAATTTTTTCCTCTTTTGTAAATATCTACTAAAACAGAATTATCATCAGTAGTCACTGATTGCTGTAAAGTCAGTGACTCGATGCAATCTGCTGGGTTTCCTTACATAGGGAACTTTTAAATAATTGGCATAATGAACTGAACTCGATGCACTGATTAGTAGGTCCAATAGGAATGTTTGCTTTGTAAGGTGCCTTGGGACGACTCTTGTGATTTGGTGCTGTATAAATAAACTGAATTTAATTGAATGGAATCATATTTGAGAAAATAAACACTAATTAATTAAAATAGTATGGATATGATCTTTCTATGGGATTTTCTTATCTGTAGACTATGATGTGAAAATACAACAAATAGATTTAAAATTATACTATTTGATGCCATTCTGTTCAGGAAATATAATGCAGTTATTCCACGGAAAAAGGCTTGGATTACTCAGCTGGAATATTTGCCCTTTGACCCTTTCCACGTGACGAGACGCTACTCATGGGAACGTCTCTTCCGCCATGATGAATGTAAAAGGAACTGTTTACGTACGTTAAAAGTCCAAAACAAGCTAGTTGATAGCCGCATATCACTTTTATTTTGTTGGTTTTACAGTAAAATGTTAATAGCTTGCTGCATGGTTGGCTGCACTAACAGACAAGGGTGTAAACTCAACTTGTCTTTATACTGAATAACTTTGATGGAGACGAGATGGGCATCGGCCAATCAAATGGACGAGCAGCCCTCAAAGTATTTGTGGATTTGCAGCAAACACTTTTTAGTGGGTAAGTTCAGTGTGTGATAATTATGTTATTAATTTAACATGATGAGCTTCACCGTTATTAACTATCTCCCACCGCCCCAGTGTGAAAGTAGCAGCTGGCGAGAAAACACTGGACGTTTTAAGCTTTTAAATCAGCCCCACTGTAAAGTGAACACCGTTTATCACATAATGTTATAAATCCAGCAGGGTGAATTCTAGGGATGTGTATTGGTAAAATTCTGGCGATACGATACGTATCATGATACAAGGGAGACGATATGAGATATCACGATATATTGCGATACATTCAGCTAGACGAAATTAGCGATTTTTTTAGACTGAATTTATTGTAGGAAAATTCAATAAACAGTCCAAACTGATACATAACATGTTTAACATGAGGTATCTGAACCATAAGAGAACTCATTGCTCTTTAAGTAAAAAATAAATGGAGTAATTAACATCTGCATTATCAGAAGTCATTTCAAAATAAACAAAAAATACAGTCTCTGTAGAATCAAACACAAAAATATTTCAATTAAATATTCAGTCTTTTGTTTACCATGAAAAAATATGTAAACAATATCGCTTTCAGTAGTTTCTGATTCTAAATACAAATCAAAAAAGTGCTCTCTGGGTTTGCATCAGAGTGAAGGCGGCAACACTGCTGCCAACTAGCGGTCGGCGTTTGAACACAGCAGCAGGGAGAATGTAAGCTAACGTTTGTAAGCTAGGTAACACTAAACTTCTGTAAAACCTGCTCTCTATAAGCCCCACCTAGCTTTGCTAAATCTTCCGACAGGTGAACTGGGTTTGATAGAAGCCAGGCTAAACTGGCAAAAAAAATGTCTCTCAATTGCAACTTTTGCTGCCCGTTCAACACTCCCATAACGTCCACCATGGTGGATCCACGTGGTCAGTCTTAGTTGTGTAGTATCGAGGCAGTTTTTATGAGAACGAGTACAAAGAAATACACACAGTATTGATACTGGCATCAGTATCACATCCCTACATATTTTTTTAATTTATAATTTAAAACATGACTAGCCAAAGATATTAAGTTCTATTGTGGAAGGTCCAAAGAGACACTTGTGGCTCCAGAGCCGCGGGACTCGCAGACTCCTGATTTAAGGAATCTGTGATGAGCAAAACAATAAATAAATACATGAGAAGAGTTCATTTGCAAAACAGATGACTCTGTTTCTATAAATTTTCCAAAAATGCATCATTTCATTATTTACTTCAGGTGACATCAATCAAAATAAATTTTGGTGATTTGGATCATAAAATGGCTTTTATCTGTTTTTGCAAACGTGTCATGTTTTGTTTCTACGCCAGTAGGGCTCCGGGAGGAAGATAGAGAGGTTGAGTCATGTGAAGAGCACTGATCCATCCTCTAATTTGTCTTTCACTGAGCTCATAGTAACATGACACATTGTTTGTGTTGATAAAAAGAACAAAAAATCCCAACAACAAAACAACAGGGCATTAATGGCATAGATAGGAGAAGAAAGGAGGACGAATAAACTGCTTTGCTGCTGCAGAAGGAACACAATGATTCATTCTGGCTGAAGCGTCAGCAGCGTTTTATGTTCCAGTGAAAATATCACACGGGCTGGAAAAAGGGCAAAAACTACAAAGGATTGTAGTCAGGAGAGAATCTGGTAGACAACCCAGCTGTCAAAAGGAAGGGTTGCCATTTACATTTTATGCAAACCACAGAAATGTAACGCGTTTATAATAATGGGCTTTTATGTTGTATGAAAGACAAACATCATGTTTAAAAGTTCAGGCTGAAGGAGCAATCTCAAAGTCTGTCACTGTCCTCAGTGTTTTTATTTAGAGTTTAAAGATGTTGATCAGTGTTTTTCTGTAAAAAGGTGTTAAATGAAATATTGGATATTTGTTCTTTTGAAATGTTGGGTTTTGTTTGTGACATTGACAAAAGCTTACATGCACTAATATGCAGCTCCAGCTACCACAAAACAGAGTTAAGCTATACCAACATTGATGTTGACATTTTTTTAAATGCAACCAATCAAGTGGGATAATATACCATTACATTTGGAAATGAGTCAATTTGCAAAAGGTTTTAAAATGTGACACCAGCAGAAAACACCCTTTTATAACCTGATGCTGTAATTATTGAACCTGAAGTGAGCTAATCCCAAAAATCTGTCTCACTCTGGAAATACGGGCTTAATTTCCCCAAATTCGGTTCCATCAACGAGGCTAACCTGCAGCCCCTCTCATTCACCATATGCCTGCTCTGTGGCACGCTAGCTGTGAGGCTTGTTGAAGCTTAGTAAAAATGATTGGACGAGGCATGTGATGTCATGTTACGTTCCCTTTTTCTTGTCGGTGGCTGGCAACCCTGTAAAACCCTAATTTTACATTTTACCATTTACAAAGCGTCCACGCTTCTTACTGATGTTCAGGCTTTGTTTAATTCCTCCTAACATAGAACACTGTGAAAACTGGAAGTAAAAATATTGCATTCAATTTTAAGTTATATCAGAGCAGAAGAATGAACTAAAGACATTTTAGCAAAAAAAAAAAAAAAACAGAAAACATTCACCCCTATGGCAAATATTTGTTTTAAATGACATAAGTGTTTTTTCTCCTTGGTGTGTAATATGAGAGCTAAATGTGTATTTGTGACAAACGGTTTACAGTGTTAACTTTAGGGTCACGTGACCGCCACGAACGTATCTTCTTAAAACTCACAGCTGCTCCGCAAAAACAAAGTCCTCCAGTCTAAAAACATCCAGACTCTGGAACCGAACATGAAAACGACACATAAAAGGTGAAAACCCAAATAAAATATGTGGAGAAACAGAGCTGATGCAGACTTCCGGCGTTGCCATGGAAACATGTAGATGCTGAGCGTTCTAACTAAATAGCGCCAGCTACACGGCTTAATCAAGCAGCTGGCGGTCTCTATTTTAGATCGGATATCTTTGTAGTCATTGTAGGCATGAATGGATAATTCTTGCACCGTCTGGGAGAAGAACGAGGTACCTTCCTTCCATTTTCATTTATTTAGCATCGACTAACAGGGGCTGCCTGTGGACACGCGAGAGCCTCGCGCTGAATTACCGAGGTTTGAATCCACCTAAGCTTCGTTCGTGGAACTGAATAAGCCTTGAGTGAACTGCTACGCTATTTCAAGTGAGGAATTTTCTAAAAAGCCTCGATTTTCTGAGCTCACTTCATGGAACAGCCCTCAGGTTGGTTTTGTGTCGTTTCCTCTGTGCTGACCTTTGTATTGGTTGGAGGAAAAAGAAAGTCTCCCAGATGGGAGCCGGCTGTCAACATAAAGCTTGTTCATTCATGAATGACTTATCAATAAATCAATATTAGTGAATTAGGAGCCTAAAGCAATTATAGGTGAGCCAGAAAGATTCCCATAAGTATGCACCAAACAAAAATCACCTCCTTCACAGGTGCAGCTAATAGAGCTAATTAGGATTAAAAAGTCAATGCATCGATCACGTCTGCGCTGCTGCTTCAAGACTTCTCAACTCCATACACTCTGCACTGAACAGTCAGAAGATTTTCTGCTAATTGATATTTATGATAAACATTTCATACCTCAGCTGCAAGCATCCACCTGCCCACTCAAAGTAGCGTTGAAGGATTAATTAACTCCTGGATTCTAGGCCAGACATGACACTGCCATCACTGGAAGACTGCTGATGTAGCTTTAGATATTTCTCTTATGATTTTGTGCTGTTGAGCTATTACCTAATTAAAGCTCACTCAGAAACAGCACCAAAAATAACAGCGTATCTGGAGGCAAGCACTTTAAAGGGAATAGTTGAAGGCAGCAGCATGATACCATCTGTTTTACTGCTGGAGTTAGTCACAATGGGACACAGAATAATAGAAAAATGTTGTCTTGAATCTGAAAATGATCAACACAACCCTGTTTCCCCTCTCTTATGTCCACTTCCAGCATCACAGAGTCTAATTAGTACCGTCCCTTTAACAGTGTTTTCTTTTAATTAGGAAAATAAAACAATTAAGATGCCACGATGCAAGGAAGCATGAAATATTGTGAACCCTCTCATTTAGGGAAGTGTTTGTTTTGGATGAAAGCTGGCTGATGCATCAGAAACCGTTGCGATCACCTATTTCTGCCCATTAGTCTTGTTCTATTGCAGATGAGGGTGAAACAAAGAAACGTGACACCAGAAAAGCCCAGTTCACCAGAAAAAGAAGTTTTATTAGAAAAACGCCCAGGGATCCATGAAAGGAGCCTATTCATTTACAACTTTAACAAAACTGGAGGGAAATAATACAAGACCCGTCTCACTAACGACCTCTTTAATCTGAAGAGGTTTCTGAACCGAAGCTTAATGCTGCCTTATTGTCTCATTTAAGTGTTTTTTCCTCCAGTTCTTTAGAAACGAAACACCAGATTGCAGCCACTGTCTTGCTCAGCATATTGTCATTTTTTTTCTGCGACTCACAGGAGGAGACTTCCAAATGGATGTCCTTTTATTCTTTCTAATGGCTCATTTACTTGCTGTAATGGCTCTTTTAGGAAAATCTGCAGGGGCGACAGCCAATTGTATCAGCATATGATAAATAACTTTCAAGTGTGTTTTTATATCCACTGAGTCAGATGAGCTTAAACACTTAGATTTCAGTCGGGGGCTTATTTTTGTGTCCCCCTTTTTTAAATGTGTCCTATATTTACTGGGCAGCTAGAAATGTGAGTTGGCAACCAATCAAAACCACTAGAAGGATATATTTTAGTGTGTGAGGTAGCTCTGGTGATCTAGTCCACAAATTAAAGCCCTAACTAAAGGCACACTTGGCAGTTTTGCTTGCTTTTAGCACCCCCTAGTGTCCGTTATTAATTCTCTGTGGTCAAACCAAAAATGAAACTTATCTCCTCGCTGTACTTTCGTCTTTTTAACACCTTAATCTAACTGCTGGAATGTCTCCTCAGCCTTCATTAGTGTCTACAGGAGCGATTCATTACTATATGAAACAAATCAGCTGTGTTCATGATCTAAAATAGGGGTGCCCAATCCTGGTCCTGGAGAGCTACTATCCAGCACATTTTAGTGGTTTCTCTGCTCCAACACACTTGACAGTGGTTGAATCACCTGTGCAGCAGCTCATCAGGCTCAGCAGAAGCCTGTTAATCACCTGCTGATTGAAATCAGGTGTGTTTAAGCAGAGTTAAAACTAAAACATGCTGGATAGTAGCTCTCCAGGACCAGGATTGAGCACCCCTCATCTAAAACATGCAGGAAACATGCTGGAAGTAGAATGCAGCACCAGGTATGTCAGCTAAATTTTTTCTAAGTCCATCAGGGAGCGGCCCGCGGTATTCTGGCCACAGAGGGCGGTGGGGGTCTGAGTGACATTTCATTAACCCTGTATAGGGTCATTTTAGCACATACTGGCTCAAGAAAAGGATTTTAAAATATGAAAAAGTTGTATAGTATGGCTTTAAAGCAACAATAAATATGTTTCCTGCTTCTCTCTCCTACTGGCTGAAAGCGGAATTACAATTTTAGCTAGCACTAACAATGAGCTAATGCTAACATGAGACAACTGATACAAAAATAATCTATGGAGTAAAAAGATCCACACGGTTGGACAAATAAATATTCTTACTTAAAAGTCCAGTAGCAACAAAGCCAGGCCACTTTCAGTCTGTGTTTTTGTAGCCACGCCTCATTAAACGAGTGTAAGGGCCTGAATATACTCGCTGTTTAACCTCGCGTTGCTGCAGGCAGCAGGCTGCTTCTTTGTTCACATACTTGCTGCTGCGCGGCGCTGCACTGCATGTAGTACTGGCATGTTCCACTAGGGGGCAAACTAGAGTACTCAGACTGGATAGAGAGCTGGATTTGTGGGTACAACCAAAACAAACATGGCATCAATAGAAGAGATCAGTAACTGGTTAATTTTGAGATCACAGCAGAAAAAAAGACAGCAGCAGTATCGTAGATGGTGTGAAAGACCTCTAAACCAGAGACAGAGTCACCATGGTGAGTGTGTCTTACTTGTTTGTCAACTCCACTCGTATATTGCAGCGTTCGGATGTGTGGCGTTAATTTCTGGGTATGCGAATCACGCAAATTACGCAAAGCAGCCATTTTAAACACGTACACGTCGTTAAACATCAAGTATATTCCGGGCCTTAGTTGCGCTGATGTTAGCGCTGGTTTTAGCTCTTTGCTTTGTCTCAAAAGTCATTACTATCATACTTTTATTTCAAGGCTCTGCCATAATGCCAACAAGAAAAACAAAATTCTTCTTCTTGTGCTTTTTACTGATGGTTGGAGAACTGACTCTGGTTAGCCGGGTGATGTCCAGTGTGAAGCAGCTCAGGTTTATGGCTGAAAAACCACTAAAACCAGTTTTAAAGCAATAGCTTAAATTCTTAAAAACCTTATAGTGTTGATTTAAGACTAATGAGAAATGTATGACAAACCACGCTCTCAATGATAAGATCGTTTTTAGCTTTCTTCAAAACTTTTGTGGCACCAACCAGAAGTCTGATTAATTTAATTCGAAATCTCAAGATTGTGAATTTTTAAATTAATTTCGAACTGCTTGACATTACAACAAAAATATAGTATGTAAGGAAAAAAATAATTTGATTTGGCCTTAATTTTAAAAAATGATAATTCTGGGTTTACTGTCAAGAACAAGAACAGGATTTGGATGACTCTTCAGCCATGTTTGCTAGATTTAGCAAAGTTTTATGAATCACAAGTCTGCTTTATATTATACATTAGTATGGCATTATGGTCCCATTTATCAGGAAATGTAATTAAAAAATCAAAATAAACATAAATAACATAATTATATTACCATTTTTGAATTGCAAACCATACGCAGTCCCATAGGGGGCCGCAAATGGCCCACGTGCCCCACTTTGGACACAGCAGCCGTTAGCTACTATGAAAAAAGTTGTAATTTTAATAATGTTTATACGTTTACTGTGCTACTGTGAATAAAAGCAGCCAGCAAGAATAGATGGCAGCCTAGATTTTCCATAGCAACACCAAGAATCAACCTGGAGACTGCTTAGCAACTAGATAACAACAACAAAGATATAAATTAACGATTACCAGCTGGTGTGTGCATGATAGCCTGTTCTGCCACAATGAGCATTTTTATAGACAGAGCTAAAACACAGCATAGAGAGGGGGCAGGCATTTTTTTTTTTATTTAAATTTAAAGTTTACAAAAATCATGCCTTGAAAATGAATTAAAGGAACACTTGGCAGTTTTGGTTTGGTTTTAGCACCCCCTAGTGTTCGTTAGCGAAAGCGAAAGTAAAACCTATCTCCTCGCTGTGCATTTGTCTTTTTAACACCTTAATCTAACTGCTGAAATGTCTCCTGGCTCAAGAAAATGAATTAAAAATATGAAAAAGTTGCATAGTATGGCTTTAAATATGCTAATGAGACAACTGGTGTTGGTGGGTCAATTGCAGCCAGTCTAAAAAAGCTAAAGAAGAAACCTAACATCAACAAAATAGGACAATTTGAAAATATTTTACATTTTATGATAAAAAAATCCAAAGCTTCTTACTAAGCTACTGACAAATCCTTCACTCACTGTCGTCCTCAGGCGAACCTGCTCTGTTTGTCTCACCAACATATTTATGAAAACACTAAAAATAATACTTTATGGCAATCGGGGCCTAGTTTCCACTGGAATCATATTCAGACTTTCACAAACGTCCTTCAGAGTCTCCTAGTTAAACAAAAACTTAATTTGACTATATTTCATTGTGTTTTGAAGCCTGAAGTGTATCAAACTAAAAGGTTTCTTGCAGCAATTGTCAAATAAGCTGTTGGTTAGCAGCATGTATGTGAGACCAGAGAATTATGGTGTTCTGAAAGTCCAGTCAAAACACAAAAAGCAATTAGCACCTTTGTGAAGTAGATTCTCATCTGAGCTTTCATGCAAACATCTGCTGGTATTTGTCTCCAAACCCCTGCTTGGTCTTTGTTTCTTTTCTGAGTAGACTGCTCATTTCACCACCTTATTACCCTCCAAACCTCTATTAGCCTTTTGGCTTTCTTCAGAACCACTCTATTAGCAGTCGCGTTGTCTCTCAGCAGCACAGCCGGCGAGACTCGGGGTTCTGGTGTTGTACCTTCTTGCATGTGGAGGAAGCTGAGTTCATGCTTCAGTGTCATTGGAGATTCACATCAAATGTCCTCGAACATTTATGCTGCTGACCTTAGAGAAGCAACAGGAAGCAGAAATAATCCAAGCTTCGTCTCAAGTGCTGTCGTGCTGATTGTCATTAAACTCAAGAGTCCTTGTGAACAAAATGTCTCAAGACAAAACAGCATCTTTATTTTTAAACTGGACATGTTTTTGATGTTCAGTCACATTCAAATTGAAGTGTGTAAACATTTAATGAGGTGCAATTTCTTTAAAGGGGTTCTAGAATATAAAGCCACATTTACCTTGTTCAATATAGCAAGCTTGTGGCAGTCTAATGTAATATCTGTGCTGTCTCCAATCTGCTTTCCTATGCAAATTAGTAATGTTGTAATGGCCGGAGAAACGGTTTGTTCTGAGAAAAGCTGGTATAACACATCGTAGGACGACGGTTGCAGAGGAGTTGAGAGCCCGCCCCATGACTGGAAGGTTGCAGGTTTGCAGTTGTTGTGTCCTTGGGCAAGACACTTCACCCGGCTCTGCTGGTGGTGGTCGGAGGGACTGGTGGCGCCAATTGTGTTTCAGCTTTGCTTCTGTCAGAGTGCTCCAGGGCAGCTGTGGCTACATCGTGGCTCATCACCACCAGTGTGTGAATGGGTGAATGATGACTGTTGTGTAAAGCACCTTGGGGGGTTCTTGGACTCTAGCAGGTGCTATTTACCAGCTGTGGTGGCCTAGTGGTATGAGTGTCCGCCCCGGGACTGGGAGATTCAGGTTCGAATCCCGGTCGGGTCATACCAAAGACTTTGAAAAAATGGGACCCAATGCCTCCTTGCTTGACACTCAGCATTAAGGGGTTGGTTTGGGGGGGTTAAACCACCAAATAGTTCCCGAGCGCGGCCGCATTGCTCTCCACCATGGGGATGGGTCAAATGCGGAGATGTAATTTCACCAGTTTGTGATGATGACTTTATTTAAATACAGGTAATTTTACCATTTATAGGCATTGACACCCCTCACGTAAATTAGCATTTCCCAACCCATGGGTTGGTTGTGGTAATGCTAACTGCAACACAATGCTAGCCTGAGATACGGCTAATGTCCCTGTTGGACGAGAGGAAAACAACAAAGAAGAATGTCGGAGCACACGTGACATTCCAGGATGGAACTGGGAATATCCAGACTTTGAATGAATGCCAGATAGGTCCATAGCTTGCCCATTGAGTTATCTGGATACATTACATGGTTGTACACAGAAATTCTAGCTTCAGGCAGCATCATAGAACCACCAGGGTATACCGGCCAATCAGCATGCAGCTCATTTATTATTCAAACTATTCTTTCTGTTGTAGGGCTTTATCATGGGAATGTGTTTGGTCATTTATCAGAGCTCCCGGGCCATTTTGCCTCAACAAAGTTTCATATGCTATATAGACGTTCAAAGAACAGTTTCCTATTGTAAAAAAGTTGTTCTAGAACCCTTTTAACGCAGTCTCGTTTGACAGCTCTGTCCATCCCATCGTCTTATTTGCTCACCAAAAATCACCTTCACTGAAAGTTTTAAGCTCTTGTACTTGACCTTTGACCTTGCAGACTGGAGCTTTGAATGGCTGTATCTTTCTAAGCTTTGTTGCCTGAGCATGATTGCATAACGGGCGTCAAACACTATTAAACCATAACACAATAACGACTCCAGCCTGACATAATCTCTGCAGGATGCTGCAACTGCCTTCCAGCGTTTGTCTTTTGTCTGAGATTAATAAGGATGTGCCAAAAGTAGATGGTGAGGTAGAGTTGTGTTGTCAGCATGCCTCTTTAAAGGTGTTGGAGACAGATAAGGAGAATGGCAACAGCCTGCATCAGTGACGGAACGTGGCACCATCACTGTTAAAGCCCAGTGAACATTTCTTTTAGAAAACATTAACTCTAAGTTGGAGAGACACAAATAAGAGAATGGGGACCCCTAAGAGGACAGAAACGGCAATCGAAGGAGAAGTGCAATGACAGACACTCCCCAAAAATGGACTTTTCCATTAGCAAGGCACAGAAAAAGACACAAGAGTGTTATTATCATCACTGGCTTAAGTGCTCCAATGGACACAATGTCTGTTTTCTCACTTAAAAGCCTAAAAACAGAGATGCAGCCGAATTTCTCTTTGCTTGGTGTTTATTGAGTGGATGATGGTTTCTATGAGCTCTTATCAACTTGACTCATTTGTTTCCCCCCCCCCTCCCCCCCCTCCATTTCTATCTTTACCTGCGCTGAGAAATGGGTCAGACTGTGAAAGATTAGGAATGATGATGCATCGCAAAGTGGAAAAAAGTATTTCAACTCTAATAAATGAAAAATGAGACTGGTGTAGATGGACTCAAGATGAAATATAACACCCCCCAACACACACACACACACACACACTATTCCATTATCCTATATTCACACAGTTGAATTGAGATAATGGGGCTGAGAGGATGGAAAGATGTCTGTGATATGGCATTAAAAAGAGGACACATTAATGTAATTTTGTTAAAATTCAGGGAAAGGCATGCTTAGTTTCTTTAATTTTATCCACCATATTAATAGAAAGTTGCACATATAAGTGCAACTCTTCCAAAACCACCGTTTATCAAACAAAAACAAATTTTGTGAGATATTTTGTCTCCTTTCAAAGCAGCAAACAACTCCTACAGCTTTGCAGGAGGGGAGAGAGATTCCTCCATTTGTGAAACCCACTCAGCCTTGAAGACTAAGCACTTTATGTGCAGCAGAATACAGCAGAAGGACTTTTTTATACAGGTATTTGCAGCCAAGGATATAACCTCATTTTCTTAAAAGGTAGTGTTGGTGCATCAACGTTTACATTAAAACAAAAACTCTTTCCATATCAATAATTCAACATAATAACTGCTGAAACTGAGATATTGTTCTATTAAAAAAAGGGCTATTGTTTATTTTATTTGGCCAAAATTATGTATCCTGAAAAAACAAGGACAGTAAACTAATCTAAACTAATCAATTGTTATAGTTTAGAAAATGAGTTTTTTTTGTTTTGCTTAACATGAAAATATTGTGTCCAAAGTGTCGCCCACAGGCCATCAATAATTTGATATTAATATAAAATATATGTACATTTTAGGATTTTTACTTCACTAAAACAAACAAATAATGCATAAAGTAATACCAAATACTTATTTGATTAATTATTTTTGGCTTTTATTATGAATAAATTGAACAGAATCAAATTGTACTGATTTTAGCTACTCATGAATCAGACAAGTCTACTAGTCACAAGTAATCTTTTTAGCTACTTAGTAAGAAGCAGTCAGAGGGAATTTTTTTTGCAAATTTTTTAAGTATTTGGAAGATGCTTTTCTCCAAAGTAACTTACAAATGGAAAATGTAACAAATGATTTACCCTCGAGGCTAACAATAAAGCTACTTAGAGGAAAGAACATCAGTCAAGTGTGACAGTGTAGAAACAAGGTGCAAGCATAGAAAGAAATGCACAAAGAGAGTGAAGTAGAGTCGGGGGAGGGGAAGTGCATGGTATGTGCAAGGGTATTGGAGATGCTCTTTGAAGAGCTGGGGCTTCTAGAGTTTTTTGAAGATAGACAGAGACGCCCCAGTTCTGGTAGTGCTCAGAATACATAGATGCCCCATTGGGTGCTGGAGAGCGTAACAGCGTCACCGCCATATTGGATGGGTCCCTCACACTCCAAACCAAAACTGGAGTCAACGCAGGGTGAGCAAATACGCCCGTTCTACAGCCTACGGCTGCAACAACCGGCATGCTATTGAAAACAGATCACGTGGGAGTTTTCTGGGACTTTTCTAGCCTACCTGTTGGGATTTTATATTTTACATTTTTTTATTTAATTATATTTATATTTTAACTATCATGCCATACCACATGTCTGATTTTGTGAAAAAGCATAATAAAATGTGTTTTTAGTTGTGTAAGCACCCAATGGAGACCCATCCAAGATGGCGGCCGGCCACTACGGCAGCTCCAATAGGCAGCACCAGTTCATATATACGTCTGTGATTCCACCATCGTGGATAAACACAGGAATGATTGTCTTGAGCGTGGTGTAGGAACTGCTAGCCCATAATCCTTTGATGACCAGAGTGACTGAGTCGTGATGTCAGCCTTTGACACCAATGACTTGACTGTGATGCTGGCAGCTAATGGTAACCAATGAAGAGAGGAATGACGAGTGTTCTTTTAGGCTGATAGATGACTGGATGTGCCGCATCATTCAGGACCATCTGCAGAGTCCACAGTAAAGGCTGGGGACCAGTCAGAAGGGCATTGCAGTAGTCAAGGCAGGAAATGACTATAGACTGCACCAGGAGCTGGTTGTTTGTGTTGGGTTCTGATCTTTCTAATGTTTAACAATCTTGAAGTTTCAGTTAGAAACAATTGGACTTTTCTTGTGTTCCTTGGCTTTTTGGATGAGAGGCGAAACATCTTCAAGGAAAGCAAGAAGATTATCATGCTCCGTAGGGCTGAGAATCTACACAAATGTTAAACTGTGCAAACCGGCACAAATGAGCGACGGAGGCAAGATGATCTTCTTGCTCAAATTTCTGCCTGACAGAATTAGGGTGCATAGTTGGATATCAGAGAGCTATTGGATGGATGGAGTCCATTAGTATGTTCTTTGCTCTGGTTCTGCATCTGCTGCTGTTTCTAACCAGCTTTTGCAGCATCTTCTTGTGAACCTCAGAGATGTTCCTGTTTCATGTCAGAGAACACATGCACAATACTCAGCAACAGAGATGCCATAGAGTGCAGTATCTATGTTGTAGAAGTACCTACTTTAACATTTGTGACTGAACAAATGACAAGCTCAACATTACAGTGAAATGCCTTGAGGGCTTGTATTTTGCTTGCCAGAAGCTGCAGAACACTGAAGCAACTTTTTGTCATTTCTGCAGAGTTTTAGACAATAGAAGACACAATAGACAGATAAATATTTACTAATAAACAGAAAAACTGGTTTAAAGATGTGAATCTAACTCAGAATTGTATCAAAAATAGTTTTTCTTTGCAAACGTCTAAACGATTTGATCCTAAACACACTGAGTTTCTGTTGAAGAAACACAACCAGCTACAGGAGAGCTGGGCCCCATTTGGAGTCCTGCACTGTATTAAATTACACCATTTATTTGCCTTGAAGGCTGGTCTCTGACCCGTTAGCTGCTGTGCTGACAGGTTCTTCAGTCACACCTGGTTACAATATGTCAGATCACCTCCTATGGATTCTATGTGCCAAACACAGCATGGCACATGAACAAAAACAAAGAGACAAAAGTTCTTTCCAGAGTTCAAACTCTCAGAGCATCAAATCTTTTCTCCTCTCTCCATCAAAGACAAAATCTCAGATGAGAAAGGAGATAATGGTGACCCTCAGAAATAAAAGACGTATTTTTCCTACTTTTAGAGAATGAAATTATGGACATAGTGATGAATGTTCCTCTTCATCAGCCTTTTCTATTTTCCATTAATTACCAAACAAGTCAAGTGTGAAATTGCCCCGACAATCAGCTCCGCACCGCCCTTTTACTTTCAAAGAACCCTGTTTATAGTTCAGATGTTTAGCTAATGGGTCAAAAATATTTTTGGTGAAAATGAATCAGATTTTAAGTGCTTTGGTGTGGTGTAAAGACAATTCAGCACATTCAACACAAACAAGCTAAAAATCAGTCTGTTTTGCTAATATTGAGTCAAATTTACTGATGTTGCAGCTGAGAGTCATTCACAATCTTGTGACATTGCATAATTCATCACTTTAATTCATGCTTTCATTACATCAAAATTGGATTATTGTAATAGTCTGCATGTCGGGATGAGTCAGGTTTCTCTCTCCTGCCTACAGTTGGGTCAGAATGCTGCTGCTGGCCTGCTTCAGGGCATCCGCAGGTCAGAGCACATTTCCCCACGTTGGCTTCACTCCACTGGATTCCAGTTGTTTTTAGAGTTCGTTTAAAAATTCTTCTTTTAACATTTAAATCCTCGAATGGGCTGAAACCTTCCTATTCAGCTGATCTTCTCAAGCCTTATGCTCCACCTCGACTTCTTATGCCTGCTGACCAGCAGCTACCGGTTGTTCCAAAGGCGCGGCTGAAGCTTAGATCGGGCTTTTGCTGTGGCAGCACCTAAGCTGTGGAATCAGCTGCCATCTAACATTAAGCAGGCCTCCTCTCGTTCAGTTTTTAAAACACATCTTAAGACCCACTTATTCTCATCGGCTTTTAACCCGGTTTGATTCATGTGCTTCACTCGTGTTTTTTTTAGTATATTAATGTTTTTATGTATAACTCAGATGTATTTAATTTGTTGTCTTTATTGTTCAGCACTTTGGTCGACACTGTTGAGCGCTTTACAAATAACAGTGGATTGGATTTATCTTCACCAAAAATGTCTATATCTCCATAGCTTTTTAGAATGAGACAACTGTTAGTTAAAACTGACATGATTTATGATAGACATTCCTTTAAAGCAGGGGTAGGGAACCCTGGTCTTATAGAGCCACTATCCAGCATGTTTTAGAGGTTTCCCTGCTTCAACGCACCTGATTTTAATCATCAGGTGATTAACAGATTTCTGCAGAGCATGAGGAGCTGCTGAACAGGTGAATCAACTGTGTTGAAGCAGGGAAACCTCTAAAACGTGCTGGATAGCAGCTCTCCAGAAACAGGGTTCCCTACCCCTGCTTTAAATGGGGAGTCACTCCATGGGTGGAGACTTAATTAACACACACCTCCTGTTAGAAAAATGCTCCTAAAGGAGGCGTCACTTGGCAGACCGTAAGTGAGGCAGTGATTGCAGCCAATCGCGTAACAAGCTATTACCATTTCACTGTGAAGTCCACAAAATAAAAGCACTATAAGGCTACAAACTGGCTTGTTTTGACTAGCTTCACAGGAGTTTCAATGTGCGTAAAACGTTTCTCTGCTGTCCATCATGGCGAAGGGGCGGTCCCATGAACGGCGTGGCATCACGTGCAAAGGATCAATATTTTGTCATTTTTTTAATTTCTGTGGATGAAATTAGCTTGCGTGGCTAAATGTTGCATTATTTACATAATAGACTAAAGCCCTCATGTTAAATAATGTCCCTTTTAAAAAGTGTTTGCTCTGGTTTCTGATTCAACGCGTCACCTCTCTGCTCACGGAGAAATAACACTTTTGGCTTCAACAGACATGTAAACTACAAACAATTTCATTAAACATTCATTAAACAGTAATTAATTCACTTTATTGTCACTGTATGGTGAGACATTACAGTGAAATCATGAGCACCTCTCCTATGAGGTGCAGTTCTTTAAAAAGCATCACACACACACACACACACACACACACACACACACACACACACACACACACACACAAGCTATAATAAAGGTTTTTGAGTAAAAAACACATTTATCTCAGTCCAGGGTCCTCCCTCTAAAATCCCAGCTGGATGATTCACAAATGCAGTGAAATTTGTGTCAATATTTTCATATTGAGTCATCCTTTTCTTTCAGTATGGGCTGTATTCTCTCCTATCTTGTCGTTCTTTTTAAAGCTACGCTCCGCCGCTCTCCCCGGGTGCTTCTTGTGGCAGACCTTCTTGAGCAACATTGATTCTTATTTCAAAAACAAGTTCATTATCTTCTCTGTGAGACAAACACCTTTTTCATCCTGTGTGTGCAGAGGAGGACGCATTTCAACATTAAACAGACAACACACTACTTTATATCTGTCTGAGAGATGTAATAACCACCGGTATTGTTTATCTACAGTTCTCTGTGTGTAAAATTGCCATCTTGTATCTCGTCTTTGCTGCTCTGGCCCATATTTCACCTGTTAAAGGGAAAACTGATGGTTCTGGAACCACATACCTGGACTGATAGGAACCGTTGAGGTTTATTTCCACAGTCTTACATATTTATTGTAATGTAAACGTAATATGACACCCATCACTAGTTAAAATTTTTTAGTTATTGTCTTCTTATACAACAATTCAAATGAAAAGATTGAATATCAGGATGAGATATGATTAAATGCATGCCTTCATTTGAGAGACTAGCTGTACTTTAAGATCATGAGTACATGTCTGAGCTGAAATGAGACTTAAAAGCTTCAGGAAATCTGCCTCCTTGCAAAGGCAGATGGAGGAGCGTGTTTGAAGTAGCACTCTTAACGCAATCATAATACTCTTGGTAAGCAGATTCTCACTCATGTTATTCAGTGATTCGTGAACTGAAGATCAAGCTGTTCACATAACGCGGCACGAGGGGGGAAACCGGGCCACGAAATCCACTCAAATCCACTAAACGACTGCAAGAGGTTGGCAGCAACTGCATTACAAGTCACGTGTAAACCTCTGGCTGTGTTTAGGAGAGGAAGATCTGCAGCGACAGAGGGAATCCCAGCGCACAAAGCTGGAATCAAACAACACCCACTGCTGCTGATTTTAGCTCAAAGTGAGCGGCATCGGTCTTGTTTTGGTCAGGAATATTCAAATTAACCAATATAAACACAAGAGCAATGCTGTAAAATGTCTGCTTGCTTTTTTATGAGGGGTTTAATAAAGCAATGCATCACTTTTGCTGATTGTGAACTATTTCTTCCACCAGATTATTAAATATCTACTTGCACTGTTTACTCTGATTATACGCCACATCTTTCAGGAAATCGTTAAGGATGCAACTTTTTTTGCAAGTAGGGAAAAATGAAAATCTTAATGAGATCCTTGACTTCATAGATCTGGTTCAGAACTGTTAACGGGGAACTGCATTAACAGCTTTTACTGCTAATTAGTATGATCTAGCTTTAAATGACTGATTTTGAGCAGTTTTAACATAAATTATACAGGATTTAAATTCAACTGGTGTCCTATTAAACTAATTAATGTCAGAGGCGAGGTTGTTTCATTCCATAAGTTTCTAAAATTATTGCAGTAAGATGTGAGTTTTGATTTGAAATGTTGTGGCAGCAGTGAGAGAAACTGTGGTAATATTATTAGAGTTAAAACACTTCTGATAAACAATCACTGATAACCAAACATTACGATGGAGGACTCATTGTAATCTTGACCCTACGGAAAAGAAAAATAAGAGGGAAGTGTTCAGATAAAACGTGTAAATGTTGAGGGAAAAAAGTTGAAACATTATTTATAGAACAAATTCAAAATTTAGTTAAAAAACTTCAAAAATTCCACCAAAAAGTCACATCTCTTTCCAAAATTAAATTGAACTGTTAAGAAAGAAGTCAACAAATGATTTCCAAAGTAAATTAAAAATGTCGTTAAAAAATCTGGTTCCCAGGATGAATTCATGCAGTCAAAACGGCTCAAATGTTGACGAGAGTCAACACTATCCAGAATAAGTCAAAATGTCGAAAGAAGAAGAGAATACTCTACAAAGTTTTCCAGAATAAAGTAGAAACGTTAAGATAAATATTAAATACTATTTTCAGGACAACATGTCAATATTAGAAGAATACCTGTAGAAATCCAACCTCATTGTGTTCCAGAAGCTGACTGTATTTATAGCTGCCACATAACATTATTTACTTCTAAACGGGTCTCTATATTATTAGTCTTCAGTCAACTTTGTGTGTTTTTACTTTTATTAGCATTTTGAGTTAACATAGCGACACAAGGGAACACGTCACAGGAAAACAAGGAGGAATCTGGCAAGTCTTCTGTCAGCTTTGTGCTGTCTGAGAGCTTACTGTATCCATATGCTGTCATGTAGAAATGTCATTTAAACTTTGGTCATAAGACATTAGACTCTAACATATTGAAGCAGCTTTTTGATGTGTTTAAATCACAGTTTAAGTTTTATGTCATCTTTAAGATCTTTCTGGGAATGTTGAGCACACATAACGGGCAATGGTGGCATAAACGGAAGGTTGCAGGTTCGTGCCTCGCTCAGTCTGTTGCTATCCTTGTGTCCTTGGGCAAGACACCAACCTTGCCTGCTGGTGGTGGTTGGAGGAACTGGTGGCGCTGGTGTACGGCAGCCTCTCTTCTGTCAGTGAGCCCCAAGGCAGCTGAAGCTACAATGTAGCTCATCACCACCAGGGTGTGAATGTGTCTTGTAAAGCACCTTGGGGGGTTCTAGGACTCTAGAAGGTGCTACATCAAATACAGGCCATTTTATCACTTATTATGGAAAAGGGTAAGACATTTGTAGACTACTCTGCACCTTTTCAGACAATCTTTGAGCAAACTGTAAGTGCTACAGAAATGAAAGTCACACTATAGACAAAATTTCAATATATAATTTATACAAAAGCTGTTGGAGGAGTAACCATTTGTTTTTTATGTTTTTGTGAATGTCTCACACAGCTCTCACTCTGGCATGTCGTGATCCAGAGGAGAAGACGAGACAATTCAGCTCTCTGATTGGCTGAGGCTGTATTAAGCTGTCTAAGCTTCAGCGTTATTATTCTGTGTGAAATTATGCTGCAGGCGGTGGGCCCCGTTGGAGATTGGTCAGGAATTTTCTAGTTCTGTTTATTGTTCATGTTGTAGCTAAAGGTTCTGGGCGTGTTTTTTTTTTCCAAAGTAAACTATAAATAATGAGAAACTTTGTAGATATGAGTTGCTATCTGTTGGGTACCTCCTTTGCTGCATCTAAAGCGGAACTCAGTTTAATCCTTCACAATAAGATTCTCCAACATACACATGTACATCTACACATCAAAAGCTTATATTTTTTTCTTAATACTGTTAAAGTCAAACGAAGAAACTATTTCTATAAGCTTTTAATGTTTTCAGGTATGCATGTATGTTTGAGACTCTTATTGTGAAGGATGAAGCTACACTCTGAGTTCCTCTCACTTTTTTCAGGAAACAGTCTTTATTCTCAACGGTTTCAACTCAAAACAACTACATTTTTATTGTATTCTAGTTTATGATCAAAAAAAGTACCACTAAAGCTCCTAAAAGATTCCCCGTGCTGTGATTTTAAAGTCAAAGTGAACATCCGGTGTGAACGTACACGAGCGCAGCCACAAATTGTTCAGGTGTGAAACGGAGGCTGATTTAATCTGAGACGGTTGGAGAGATGTGAGAGTCAAAGCTCTCTCTTTCAAGTTGAGGTTAAAGGCTTCTGAGGCGGTGACCTTGGATTTAAAAGGTCCCCAAGCGGGAATCATAAACAGGTGTTAGAACAGCTGTAACCGAAAGGTTCCTGGCTGCTGAGTGTCACCGAGAGTCCGAGGTGTGGAAAGATGGATGAGCATCGAGAGGACGGCAGAAAACTGCTGGGTGAGCCACCGTGACAGCCCACGGGGACAGAAAGTATTCGTTCCTCCATGCTAACGTGGGCTTTTGGATAAAAGACACAGAAATAAGTCCAAGAACAACCAGTTTATTGTTGTGAAACCTACCATGGCCTTTATAATGTACTCAGTGTTTGAGTTACATGTGTTTCTTATTGAAATGTACATTTTTACTAAAGGATTTACTTGAAATCCTTGTTTTTGTTAAGAAAAAAACAAATCCAGCTTAAATCCATACATATAAAATTTGCAGTTTCTGGAACTGTTTACAATATAAACATCTCATAATCTAAAAACCTTCAATGTTTTACAGAGTATTTTAAAAAAGCAAAACATGAAATAAGGAAGGTCAGAACAAAAAAATGATAAGAGAACGTGTCTCCGTGGGTTTGCATTTATTTCAAAGAGAAGTTTAATATATTTTAAAGCTAGCGAGACATTTTCTTTTACATATTTAAGGGACTGAAGAGAGTTGAACTCAGAGGAAAAACCTCCTGTTGTCCTTTATATGAACTAGAATACAGAAAACCCAGACTTCAAGGTATATAAGGTCATTTTAAAAAGCTTCTACTTGTGGTTTTTACAGAGCTCTGAGCACTTGTCTGCCTCATATTGAGAGCTTTTCCACTCAGATTTGTTTGAATAGGTCTGAAACTTTTAGTGTTGAATTTCAGTTGGACAAGAGAAATAACCCTTAAAACTGTGACCTGGCTGCCCGGCAGCAGTGAAATGACTGATTTGATTCTTCTTTAAGGGCTAAAAATAAAATTAATCCTGAAGTCTAAAGTTGACTCGTGGAAATGGTTGAAACTGGTTTTAAATGATTACAATCATAAACTGAACTATCTTAGTTCATCATTTTTAAAAATCCACACTCACTCAGTTCGGCGATGCTGCCTACACGGGTGGCGAGCAGCGACTGTTCCAGCGTACGTAGCTCAGCTTGGCTGTATCCGGGGGCTTCACCACCCCTCCCTGAGCGCTGCTGGTCCCGATGCAGGTTCAAACTCTCCGGCAGGCTCAGCACACCTGGAAAAGACATAAAAAACACGTCTTAGCTTTTAGCATCAAAGTCTAGTAAAACAGATCCAGCTGTGTCCTGTTTGTCATTTCAAATAAGTGAAATCAAATTGTGACCTTGTAGGTTTTTCCCCACTTTTCTATAACATCTAGTGATCTCAGATGTATTTATTTTTCTTGTTGCAGCAGATTATGTTGGTGGACAAGAATTAATCCATTTAGGGAGCCGTTTTTGCAGCCAGGCTTTGTTTTGCTCAGAGAATGGCTTGTGACAGATTGGATATTGAGTTTTTGCAACAGGAGAATGGAAAGAAACACCACACTGAGTGCTAATCCTAATGATATAGCGCAGTGGGATAAGCCGTTTCTCAACAAAAACAGTAATTACAACATGGGAGAACTTAGTCAATTTGTCTGATGCCAACACAGAAGACAAAAGACCCATACAGTGGACACAGAGCAGTGAGCCCATGAGTCTTATTCGGTTTAGAAAGGAGATTCAGATGTTTTCTTCCCACAGTGTCCAGCCCAAGAATTCCTGTATTCCCCAATCGAAGTCCCACTCCCTTTTCTTCCCACAGCCTTTCTGAGTAGGTTGGCTTTATTTAGAGCTTCCTATAATTCCTGTTTGACCACTATGCTTTGCAGCTGATATTAGGAGGCTTCCTCAAATACATTTCTGTAGAAAAATGTACTATTAAATAAAAGAAAGAAAGAAAGTTAGGGTTTCAGGCAGCAGTGGTGGAGAACATTTATATTCTAATGAAAAAAGAATTCCCTGAAGGTGAAACCTAAGGTGGACGATATTTTTATACATGCAAATGCTATTTTAACAGCCATTAAATTACTACATGTCAAGATGTACTTAAAGCAACTAATTCACACTGGAGTGCAGTCCTTTTATCGCTCTTGAAACGGATATGAAACACGGTGTTAAACAAACCCTGGCTACAATCACAGGTCTCAGATGGATTCATTTTTCTCTGCCAAAATATCTGTAGGCATTAAAGACATGCATGAGTATGATAATTATATATCATGACTTTCTTTCTTAAGTTATAATAGTTCTATGGTATATACCAAACATGTTCAGGGAGTTATTTGCACAAAATAATACAAATATCACGAATATACCAGTTTTTGTCCTACAAAAATACACGCCACACACAAACCGATTTCCCCCACAAACCTTCCCCGGCCAGATGGGAAATCTTATAAAACCTCCCAAGATCAAAAGTGACTTTGGAGTAAACAAATGTGGTGGAGGAGGAGCGTGCCTACATCACCTCTACATGTCACATTGAACAGGCAGCGCGTTGTTTGTCCTCGAAATTGGGCCAAGACATTGGACGTGCTTCCGAGCAGACCAGAACACTCTTAACACACCACACACAGCAGGAAGATCTGATGAAATTATCTTTAGAGCAAATACGACAAACGGCCACATTCTTAAAGCTGCAATAGCAAATTTGGAAAACAAATTAGCTTAAATAGTTTCTTTTCATGCCTCTTAACCTTCTAACATAGCATAGCTATGAATGTATTGTGGAGGTTAAAAAAATAAAAAAAATGAATGAAGTGGTTCTCTTGCATTTGTCTAAAAACCTCCACCAATAACACGATTCGGACCAAAAACAACCATTGGACAATCCGTATGTCGGTCTCGCCGAACCGCCGCACTTCCCTGGATCCTCCAGTCACGTATTTAGCAACAGAACACCACTGGTGTGAGAGGTTCTCCGCTCAATAATATCAGAGAAGGAGAAACAGCTGCTACCACTTCAACTTTAGGACAAACTACCAGAGTCCCAAAAAGAAAAACACCATTTGAAGTCTCGGACAACAAAAGATGTTTAAACCAAGAAAATGGTGACTTGTGTTTAGCGTTATCTCGTTTCCTCTGGCAATGTGGGTTTCTGGTTCCAGTAGAAGCGTCTCATGGGAGGTACCCGAGGGGAGGGGTGAGTGTTCCGTGACCGTGTTTGCATTCAAAACCTAGCTTGTTCGGTGGATTCGCTATAGCAGATTTAAGATAGATGAAAGGGAAGAACTGGGTCAAAAACTGGCATAACTATGACATCTTACACACCAGCTCACTGCAACCCTAATGAGAAATGATCATTTCAGATAATGAGTGAGTTTGGACGACAATTGTATGAACGAGCGCAGTCAAAGATGACAGAATGATATAAAAACACATCGACTGCTTAAGTAGACTCCTTAAAATGTGAACTCTGGATAGCGTTTCCTAACTCAGGGCTTAATCCTGTTGAATAATCTTGATTACAGTATTGACCAGAAATCACAGAACTCTGACATATACCAGTCTATTGCATAAAATTATATCATAAATCAAAGTATTTAAATTTATAGTGTATACACTTTTACTGTAAACCTTTCTTGCGCAAAAACAGAACTCTCTGATGGAGTCAGTTCAGGATTTTTAAGTTGGCAGATAAAGTCCAGAGGAAACCACGTTTCTGTTTTGCTTTGCTGTAATTTGTTCAGTGCAGAAGATGTGAAGAGAAAGCAGGACAGTTCTGAAAGAGCACTTGAAAACACCTTATGGCAAATATTAAATCAGCTTTCCCCTTCCCACAGTGATGCCCTCTGATCTCCAAAACCATACTGTGTTTATGGCATCCTGAGCTGGAGATTCTCAACTCTGATGTAAAATGTATTTTAACAGTTTACCATGCTGTTGGTAATCAGGGCCACCCATCTCCTACTTTTTTCATCACTGCCCAAACTATTCTTTTAAAATGATCATTGGGTACCAGGGAGTCCTTTACTGAATAATTCATCCAGTCAGATCAAGACACGTAAACAAGTCTGCAGCTATCTCTTCTCCACCTCCCACTCTCCCTACATCTTATCTCTCGCTAACATTTGGCTTCCCCACATAGGGAAGAGAGTAGGAATATTTGATCCTAGGTGGTGTTTGTGTAATAAACATCAGAGGAGAGAAAGAAGCCAGCCCGGCTCCTTGAAGATGTGAAAAAGAAGAAAGAAGAAAAGGGAATAGGTGATGCTGACAAGAACGTTAAATTAAAAACTGACAAGCAACATGAGACCCAGACGGCTGCTGAGTTTTATAACCACATATCACTATGTTGCTTCTACCACCAACTTTCTGTGACCTCAGAGGCAACTGGATGAGCTTTACATAAGCTTGAGAAACATTCTGACACCAAATAAACAGAAAAATGTATTTTCTTATTTGGGCCCCCATCGTGAAGCTCTAAGAAATGTACAAACTCCCTTAAGTTATTTCTGCAGGAATACCACTGCTCATGCAAATCATCCTAAATAATATAGAGAATATTGAACAGTACAAGAATACAACCCACAGCTGTCTGTGAGGGAATAAACCACTTGAGAAAGGTTCATAAAAGTCATTTTGCACAAAAAATAATAAAAGGGGGGAAAAAATCCAAAGCCTAAAGTAAACCAGTTCTCACAGTATGAATCTACAAAGCAACAGCCTTTCATACTCTTCTGCTTTGAAGATAAAACTTCTGTCAAGTTAATGAAGCAACTTTCAGCCAGATTTTCAAAGTATGAGCCTGATAATTAATTAAAAGAGAAGAAAAAACATCAGTGGGATTTTCCTCAGCAGCCATAGTCACATTTTAAATGATGGAGTTATTTGTTTGAAGTGGCACAATCAGAAGTTTCACTAGCAGGAGCCCAAATTTAAAATAACATTTTAGCGTTTTCAAGAATCCATTAAAGGTGAAGTGTACATTCTTGGAAAAAGCTGTTAAGGCAAGCTACATTTAAAAAAATATATAACTCAACCCTTTCTCTTTAGTGTGTTCAGCTTGGGAGGGACATCTAATCATCCAATCATTAAAAAGTGGAAGTTCACAATTATTGGTTGAGATTTTTCCAGGATTGTAACTCTTTCAGGGTGATTCAAATGATTCTTTTTTTGACATTAAAAAAGGGCTTGAAATTCAGAAACTAGAGATTTTTATTTAAAAATCAAAATTGAGAATTAGTGAAAACTGGCAAAAATACATGAAAAAATAAAACTCAAATAGCTTGCGGATACTTGTCTGGGGTAAATATGTCTTTCTTTTTTGACAACCTTCTTTAGAAGTATAATGTCTTCAAGCAGCACCAGGTAAAAAGGAACAATTTCAAAAATATTCCGAAGGTTTTGAAAGGCTTTCACACAACCGAGGTAGGAGTGAGCTTTTGGATGAAAGCTAGAGTGACAGGTCCTAAAAGCCCAACAGAAACCTCCCTTTGTGGGTCCACGGGAGATCAGTCCAGAGTAGGAACCTTGGCAGTTTAGTAGAAACGGCTTCCCTCTTTCACAGGTGACAGCACAATGTGTTTGAATGGAGTTTTGAGGAAAACACTGCTGGTTCAACGGCGCACCTTGACATTTTCAATTGAAATCACTTTTTACTAGCACCTGACACACTAGCTCCATGACACACAGGACAAAAAAACAACACTTTTATATTTGTCTTACTAAAAAAAGTTGTTTTTCCTTGTTAGGTTTTCTCACCTATGCATCATGTCGCCACAGTTCTGACTCAGTGAGATAATAATAAATAAGATAAAAGACTATATTTGTTTAAATCTGATGCTAGTTTGAATTCTGCTGCAGCTAATGACTTTGTTAATTAATCCTAACTATAAAAACAGGATTAAGAACTTCATAAACATTATTATTCTGTAAGAAATATTTAGTTTTTCATAGAAAATATTCATACAGAGCACTCAAAAGGTGAAATAATGACTTGAATTATTAACATTAGTTTAGTTATTTTAGCTAAACAAGTATATTAATGTTTAATGAATGTCTAATATAGATTTGTATGAGGAAAACATTAAAACAAGATCCTTCTAATCTGGACTGTTTGAGGTCAAGCTTTGTGCATAATGGGATTCCTGATCAATTCCTTTATGTGACGGACACAATCCCACCTGAATGGTGTCACCTCTAAGGAGCAGAAGAGGCTCAAACACCCCCCCCACCACCCGTAATGCCCAGCGTTTAAACTGCCTCCTCGTGAGAATAAAAAAAGATTACTCAATAAAAACTAGAGCTTGTCTAACAATCATGACATTTTGATCTGTGATAATCCAAACACACTGAGCTTCTGTTACTCTGGATTCCAAGTGAAGGTCAGTTTGCAGCTTTGAGCCGTCCACGTGAGCAGGCGTGCACGCCGCGCCGTTCACATCCTTTATTTTCTGCAGGAATGTCCAATTGATTTTTTTCCCTCCTTTTTGTGTCATGAGAAAAAAAGCAGTCCCCTCCTTTGTCAGTGAGACAACTCTGCAGGAATATTAACAGGTAGTTGCCATGGCAATAGGCGACTGCTGACTAACAGCGCTGTGATTGGCTGAGCTGGAAAAGCTGTACTGTAAGGAAAGCCATTTACACCAGGAAACTCTGAAATATAGTCTTTAAACCACCGAAGCCACAAGCAACAGAAAAGCATCTCATCAGAGGAAAATGAATGGTGCCGTAACGGCTGTATCCACTATTGCAGAGTTTTATTCTCTCATCAATATTGAATGACCGTACCAGGGACTGAAATGGTCAAAATGATTAAATGGTTGACCCAACTGCTGAACTTCAAATTGATCCAGCTGTTCCCACAGCAGTAAGGGAAACAGGACATAACGTCACCCAATTCTCGCTGCACTTCATTTGAAAGGCATTCTATTTCCTCGTGTTCATGTGGACAAATAAATTATTTTTCATTGCACAGAGCATGACAGTAAATTTAATATATGTCAGGAGACATTAGCTTTCCATTTTGCACCCTGATTGGTTGGTGAATGTTGAGTTTTCTACACTAAACAGAAAAGAAAAAGCATGAGGGGTTAATGTTTTGTGTGTCAGCTGACAAAATTAGTCAAATAAAAAAGGGAAAAATGAGGAAGATTTCACTCCAAGACAACCAACCTGAAACATACTGTTTTTGCACATCTATCATTGATACGATATCTGTACCTTTTTACTTTTTTATTTATTATTATTTTCATTTCATTTTAAAGATTATACATAGATGCAGTGATATGATTTAGGGTGATTTAGCTTTTAAAGAGACAAGGTACTTACGGTGGCCTAGAAGGTTCAATAACAGTAATAATAATACTAGTAACAACACATGTTAGTTTAAGGCACAATACAGAACACTGACTCACATAAAAACAGGAATCAACACAAAAATACAAAAGAAATTTGTAAAAACATCAATAAAATGAATTATGGGTAACACTTTACAATAAGGGTCCCTTTACTAATGTTCCTTAGTGCATTATTTAGCATTAATAAACAAAGGATCCCTTTGTTAACATTCCCAATATTAACTATTAAAGGTGGAATATGGAACTCCAAAGCGACATCTAGTGTGTGGAGGTTGTAGCTGCAACAGAACAAGGTTTCCAGCCGTCGGGATGCCAGGTTTACTGCAGATTCGTGAAGTGAGCAGCCAGCATCGTGTCCAGCGACGACCTAAACTCACTCTGGTTTTAGATCTTTTATGGTCGCTCCTCTTCTGAGAAGGATAACGACATCTTCTGGGCTCAGAAGCAGCTGCTTGACTTGCAGAGTCCACCATTTAATAATAATAACAACAACAACAATAATCGTCCGTATCTGATTCCAGTCATGAATTGTCTATAATAGTGTTTCTCTTTTGTACTTGTAGAGTAAATATCTACCTTAAAAGTTATTCAGTGAACAGTCCAGCTCTTTTTTTAAAACCCAAACTGCACAACTGTTCAGGACAGTGTTGTTCTTTTGCTTTGTTGTGAGTTAAATCAAAATAGCTGAAATTCACTCAGCATTTTATTGAAGCTTCAGTTGCTGCTCACTGACCTGTTCATTTCTTCATCATTTTCATATGAATGATAAACAGCTCTCCATCACTTTCATTTCCAGTGAAAACTTCCTCCTCCCTGTGAAATGCCCCTGCCAACAACATGGATGGACCCTCGCGCTCTCATGAATAAATCACACCAAACAAGCGTATCTGACATGAAAACACATACGGAGCTCCTTCCTTCGACCCTACCTCTCCTCGTGTTTACACTATTCATTTACAATAAATTTACATATTTTGATATAACTTTAAATCTCATGCTTTTAAAAGTTCTTCCAACATAAAGATTTTTCCTGACTCTATGTTGACCAACTTTATGTAATCAGCAGAGCTACAAAACTGGTTAAGTATACCCCACAATTAAAAATAAACCCAAATAACACATATTCTGTTCATAATTTGTTAATTCACAAAGGTTTTATCTAAAAAATATTCATCTTTAATATATAAACATTGTATATGGACTTTGTGTTAACCCTTTAAAGCCTGATACATGGTCTATGTAAGGGCTAATATATAAAAAAAACAATGATATCATTACTTTATTACATTTTATTAGGTAAATATACAATTTTACAATGGTAATAAAAATAACTGGCCCTTATTTCCTGCAGATTTGCCACAAATAGGCAGAAGCCTTGTAGAGAATTGAATGGAGCAGAAGATATGGGCATGTACTAACCCTGTTAAAGAAATGTAGGGATATGTTGAGCAGATATTTGCTTTAAAGTTGTCTTATTGTCAGGTAAGCCTTGAAGGGGAAGTTTTTCTCTGAAATACAACAAAGAAGAATAAACCAGTATCTAATGTAAATGCTCGCAAACATTTCAAAAATCTCTTGGCCTTTTATCACCTCCTGTGGCCTTAAGACATTTAAGATCTACATTTTTAAGGCAGCCAGAGACAATTGTTTTGTTAGATCTGAGTTTATTTTGATCCAGTCTTTATTTCTCAGTTGACAAATGTCGTGGCTTCTTAGGGGTACAAGAAATAACTTCTGGGTCGCTCCTGTTTACTGGATTTGGTTCTTTAAGCAACTGGCTTTTTGCCTGCCGGTGTCAAATGCTGGCGCTG
Source organism: Aphyosemion australe (assembly GCA_006937985.1). Classification (NCBI taxonomy): domain Eukaryota; kingdom Metazoa; phylum Chordata; class Actinopteri; order Cyprinodontiformes; family Nothobranchiidae; genus Aphyosemion; species Aphyosemion australe. The sequence continues at coordinate 326,442 of SSNS01000099.1, forward strand.
CAGCGATAGCTTGGCGCAGACCCACAACCTCATGGTCTCACTGATTGTAAACAAAGACCTCGTCCCTCTTTGACCATTTTCAAAGGAGAGAAACTGACAACCCTTCAGCCAGCTGAGAAGGAATTCTGTTTCAGTGTAACCTTCCTTCCAACATGATTGAGACATTAGACTCTTTTGGGATTATTTCAATGTCAAACTCTTACATATTTAACCATATAGAACTTGTGGTCAATCCTGAAGACGCAGCATGAAAAATCTACAAATCCTGACAAACCTCAAACATTGATTATGTAAGAATGGGCTGTGATCAGTCAGGATTTGGACTGGAAGTTAATTGAGCATGCCAAGATTTTCGGGACAAAACAGAGCCAACACTACAAACATTTTATTTTATTTTTTAAAATAAACTTGACATAATCATCAATAAAATCCTTTAAAACATATGAAGTTTGTGTATTTCTAGTTCAGTAACATCTGACAAAAATATCCCAAAACACTAAAACAGCAAACTTCGTGAAAACCAGCACTGGTTTAATTCTCCAAACTGTTGGCCATGTCTATAGTATGTTGGCTTACTATTATTGTCATAAATAGGTACAACCAAACAATAAAGACACAGGTCTCAGCCCTCTGGGTTTGTGGCATATTCACAGAAGACTAGAGTACCTGAAACATGTTTAATTGGACTCACCTGAAGTAAATACGAGCTTCATTATTGCATTTGTAGTTCCATATGCTCTGTAGTAGTATGTAAACATAAAAGCCATGCATGCAAATGCAACGTGTGGGACTTTGTATGGTTTTGTTTTGTTGCTTCAGAGTCCTCAGCATCACGAGGAGCATAATCCGTCATCTGGGCACTTTTATCATGCCAAGCCAGATGGATTGCAGTAGATGCACCAGATGCCTTACTATATTTACAACCTCCCTTCAGAACACTCAACAATATCATTATGCACTAATTAAATCAGCACTCAACCCTCTTCGTGCCCCGACCGACACCAGTGTTTCTCAGTTGTTTGTAAATGTGTGATCTGAATTCTTTTGGTGGGATGCAACACAATGTTCGGTCTGTACCAAGGAACCATCTGAGTCACTGAGGGTGAAGAGATGAGGAGCTGGTGTAATAAACATCAAACACACAACAAATATCAGCCTTGGTGTAACGAGAAAGATGCAAAGACAAACAGAAATTTGAAAGTGTCGGCAATAAGTGGTCTGAATATGCAATCCCACAAACATTTATACACTTGTGTAGCTGTTTCACACTCAAATACACAGTTAATGTGCTCTTACCAACAAAACGTTCTTGTTCAAAAGACCTACCAAATCCAAAGTTCTTTATGGCCACACGGGAGAATACACAAAGGTAAAAAGCATTTGGGTTGGCTTTAAAAACCAGTGTCCTTTGTAAACTAAGTGCTATCTGCTGTGTTTTGTTTTTGAATACTTTGAGAGAAGCAATTTAGTAACTCGGGTGGAAATTATGTTTAATTAGAGCTTGAAACGTGTTCCTCTTAATACCTGACCCTCAGAAAACCAACGTTTGGATCTACAGATGAAAATATATCTGAAATATTACTAACTAATAACTTTAGAAGTTCTTCATTTTGAAGGATTAGAATTAAGCATGTAATCTAGAATCCATCCATCCATCCATCCATCCATCCATCCATCCATCCATCCATCCATCCATCCATCCAT
>SSNS01000099.1:338064-436531 GCA_006937985.1 Aphyosemion australe
TTTACATGACAGATTAGAATTCTGGAAGTAAAAACATTGAAAAACTGTTATTGCTAGCATGATATTGGTGCTTAGCAATGGTGAATTTACAGATATGAAAAAATGTCATTTTTTTAAAAATGTTTTTGCTGCGTGTTAACGGTGCATTTATGAACAAAAATATAAAAAAAAGTTGTTTTCAGGTTTTGCAGATTAGATTTCAGGACGATTTTTTTGTTCATCTCAAATTTTTACAGTAATTTTTCAACTTTGGTTAATGAAATACAGCATACCCTCCTAAGCTCCTAAGTGATTTGTGCGGTTATATTTTTAGTAGAGTATTTATTACCACGTAGCACAAGTAGAGGTGAAACTCGAAAAATTAGAATATGATGCAAAAGTTCATTTATTTCAGTAATTCAACTTTAAAGGTCAAACTAAAATATGAGATAGACTCATTACATGCAAAGTAAGTTATTTCAAGCCTTTATTTGTTATAATTTTTATGATTAGGGCTTACAGCTGATGAAAACCCCACATTATTGTGAAAAAGTTCCCTATAGGCTCAAAGTGTCACACTCTAATCAGCTGATTAATCCAAAACACATGCAAAGGGTTCGTGGGCCTTTAGATGGTTTCTCAGTCTAAGTTGAAATGATAAAAAGTCAGAAAATATTATTAATGCATAAGAACTATAAGAAAATTCCATTTTGATTTGAGTTCGTCTGAAGAAATTGGGGGTGATTTTCCAGTTTAGGCCACTAGGTGTCTCTAAATCCTACATAAGGGACCTTTAACACCTAATAGCGCAGTCAGCAGGTTAAATGAGTAAAAAAATGCCACAAAATGTAAACACCAATGGAGAACATTTACTTTAATATGAGTTTAATCTGACATTTCCAGTTGATTTTAGGTTAACTCGGGATCTTTACACAGTACCCCACTTCTCAGAATTTCGCTAGTTCCCCCTCTTTCACTCATTTCTATCAACATCTCTGCAGACAAGAACCCTGTTTTGTAACTTGGAGCCATTTCTCCCGTCAGTCTGATGGTGACGGGTGGTGCTGACTCGCTGAAAGGCCCGGGGCCACCCAAGAACCTGTGTCAGAGCTGCAGCGGGTGTCACATCAGGACACTATCGCTGTCTGTCACACGCTGTCGCTGCCCGAAGGATTGTGGGAGACAGCTGGGTCTTTAAATCCTAAAGCAAACCTTTGACCCCCGTCGTCACCTTTTATCTCAGGTGTTGGCCTATGAAGCTCTGACATGGACACGTCCGTGTCGTGCTCTGATGCTGCAGGTTAAATCATAATCACTAATGTCGGCAGGACCCCTCCCTGCTGCAGCGTTGGCCTCTCTCAGCGCGGATTGGCACAGTAGGTTAAAATGAGACAATTACAGAGCAGAAACAGCAGCAGGTGTATCAGATGCTGAGCGTAGAATTTTTAAATTGAAGAAGATAAAACAATCAAAGGAAAGAGCCATTATTTCATTTGTTGAAGATAGAAGAAACGGACGCTAACGAGCCGTCTGTGTGATTTTACACGCTGTGATTTAGTCAATTAAAGAGATTCAGGGGAGCTTTAAAGTGTAAACTCACACATCTTCTGTGCAGTCGTAGAAAATGATGTCATAGACCACCCTACTGCTCTGATTTCTGACTGTTCTGTTGGTTTTATGGGTAAATGTCTCATTTTACTAGAGTTAACCTGCTGTTGAGTTTAGTAACAATTATGGGTGATTATTTGGAGACTCAAATTAGTCAGAAAATACAGAAAATTGGTGCAGCATGAATGTAGGTTTGGGTCACATGAGGCATTTGACATAATAAAGAAGAAATTGCAACAAATTCTGTTGTACTTTAGTCAATCTTTTTAATAATTAATTGCAACTCCCCTCAAATCTGTCTCACGTTTTTCTCTTACCCTGTGGGTGAGGAGGGTTCTGGATGCTCGCAGTGAATCTGTGACAGTTTTATCGTCTGATTTTCATTTTCAAAATTCAAAAGCTTCGTCTTTCACACAAGGAAATGGAGAACTCTCAAGAACGTTCCCAGACATTTTAGAAGCTCAAAAGCTGTTTACAGTATAGTCACATCTCAGTGATTGGTAACTGTTTCTATGAGTTTTACTTCCTGAACAAATTAAACAGGTTCAACATATTCAGGTTAATTTTAAGAGATCTGAGTCAACGAAAGTCCAGTTCACACGGCAGGATAATCATGCTCAAATATTGACCCGATCCTCCCTGTCCAGCAATATTAAGGACCCACTCAATTACTGCAGTGACTCTAAAGATCATTTTATCAGATATTCCTACCATGTGTGGTGTGTTACAAGCTTTCTGCTTAGAAGCACGTCAGGAATGCAGCGATCATAAATTTAGGGTTTTCGACATGTTGGTCTGATTTTTGGGGACAAACAAGCATGCTGCCTGTTGAATTTGACATGTAGCCAGTGAGAAAATGAGGTGACGGACGCACGCTGCACGCTCCTCCTCCGCCATGTTTGTTTACTCTGAAGTCACGTTTGATCTTGCAAGATTTCTCATCTGACCGGCGAATTTCTGTGTGTGGAATCGGTTTGTGTGTAGTTTGTAGTTTTGGCAGTGTCGCCACACATCACACACTGTTGAACCAAAACTGTTATATCCATGGTTTTTTATCACCACATGTGGTCTCTCATGCTTTGGAATATCAGCAACCAATTTAAATATCCTGCCGTGTGAACTAGCTTCCCAGCTCTAATACATATTCTGACCAGTTCTGATTTGTCTCTAAGAATTAACAAAACTTTTATTTCTAAATAGAATAGAATAGAATAGAATAGAATAGAATAGACTTTATTGATCCCTCAGTGGGGAAATTCACTTGTCACAGCAGCACCATCACTCAAAGGGTAATTAGAAGAAAGATAAAAACAAGGATACATCTATATACACATAGGCAGTAATCTAGTATTGTAATCTTAGATCACTAAAAAACCACAAATAAAAGATGAAAACAAACACTATGCAGCATACTGTAAGAGACACAGACAACAATGTGAATCTGGTATTGCACAAGTATAGAACACATACTGAATATTGCATTGGTGTTATTGTGTACCAGGATGATACCAGCACAGCTTAAACTGAACAGTTCTACACTCTNACATGGAGGCGGGGAACGCACGTTTTCATGACAAGCGCCGCGGTTTGTTTACCCATGTTCCCCTCTGCTGTTTGTTATGTGTCTGATGGAGCATCTGCAGCAACAACAGCTGATATTATGTACAAATAAGACGTGAAGAATCAAAGCAAAGCAGTGAATGACGACTTTATGAATCAAATATTAATTTAAGACTGTTGGCAATGATTTTAGGACAAAACATTATGTGAAAATATGCTAAACTCATATCCGTTACAGACAGCAACATGGTTTGAGAAATCTGGACTTTCTTATTAAGTACAAGCCAAGTTCATTTGTCAAATTGGAAATATTTTTAGTTGTCCCGCCTCCAAAATAAAAAATAAAATAAAAAGGGGAGAAATGTCCTTATCTGTGACTTTTATTTGAGTCACACATCATCACCATCGTAGTATCACTCCCCCAGTAAACGGCTCCAGTGTCCTCTGGGACTCAGGTGTGGTCGTATTATTAAGCCACACTTCTGCCAGCGAGGAGCAAAGCTAAGAGTCTCAGACAGTTGCTTTGCTGTCTTCTGCTGCTTCAATTATCCTCAATTACTCTCAACCTGAGCCTGCAGATGCTGCAGCCGTTGCAGCTCTGAAATGTTGCTTTGATTTGTGGAAACAATCAGGCTCAGAGCTGGACTTAAGGCTTAGGAGGACCATTCATAAGCTGTGACTAATCAATTTTTCCCACCAAAGCAAATAAAAACCAAATTATGTCCATTTATTAGCATAATTTGTCCAGGAAGAGCTGCAAAATCAGAACCATAAAAATATGCAGGCTGTTTTTGCAGTTTGTCACATCCCCTCATTTTTAAGCACAAACCAGATACATATGATGTCATGTTCACCACTGAAAATGTGTGACAAAGGAACCAAAGTCTAAATAAAAGCTTTAGGAGATCTTGAAAAAGCCTGGAGATCTACCACACTAAAGAGCATCTAAACGTGTGGCTGGTAAATAAACATTGATACAAATTTTTGCACAAAACATTATTTTTGCACAGGGTCTCATTTTGAAACCCTAAAATGCAACATTGCCACAGTATTCTCTCTCTCTCTCTCTCTCTCTCTCTCTCTCTCTCTCTCTCTCTCTCTCTCTCTCTCTCTCTCTCTCTCTCTCTCTCTCTCTCTGTGTGTGTGTTTTCTTGATTTCAGATTTCCATATTGGTCATATTTTTTGATCATTCTCTTTTTAAAAATATTTCTGTTTAATAAATTCTTTGACCTCAAGTGCTATAGATTGAATTTATGATTGAATGTTTCTTATGCTGCTCCTTCTGCACTGTTTACTGCTAAACTTTTTTGACTATGCCTTTTATCTAATTGTCTGAATTATTTCTTTGTGTATTTTGATTAATGCTTTTGTTGCTCCTGCTCTGTAAAGCACATTGAATTGCCTCCATGTTTGAAATGTGCTATACAAATAAAGCTGCCTTGCCTTGCCTTGCCTATAGCCAGACAGTGATGAATTGGGGCCTCACCCGGGATTCAAACCTTTCTTTAAAAATAAGTTACTTGTGTGGTGGATTTCACATCATCTTGTTATGTTCTTCCTGTGTGTATTTTTATCTCCATTGGTTTTTCTTGCTTTAACACAGTATCACGATGTTTTATTTTACCTTAAATCACTGACGGTTTCGGCGACTCACTGCCGCCATCTTCAGAGTCACGCCTACTAGACGGCGTCACTTCCGCTGTTTATTTGCAGGCAGTAAGGGGCGTTCATGGGACGTGGTGATCGACCAGGAATAAACAGCGGAAGAGACGTCGTCAAGTCAGCGTGACTCTGAAGATGGCGGCAGTGAGTCGCCCAAACCGTCAGTAAATTAAGGTAAAAAAAACATTGTGATACTGTGTTAAAGCAAGAAAAACCAATGGAGATTTCAGATCAGATGAAGAAAAAAATCCTTTGTTTTGTTTTCCAGTTTTGAAATTAAAGTTGAATAGTCAAGTAAAGAAAGTCAGTACCAAGGAAGAGAGCCAGTTTGTTTATGTTTTTTATAAAACATTATTATTATTATTGTTGTTTTTGTTGTTATTATTGAGTAAAACTTTAGCAGATAAAATATAAAACAACATATTTTATTAAATAATTCCTTACCCTTATTTTTAATACTTTTGCAGTGGTCACTATTAGGAATGAATGCTTTGTAAGTCATATTTGGGGGGGAGGAAGCTCAGAAGATAGGATTTGGAGTCTTATTTCCTGATATGTGGACATCTCTCCTCTGATTGGCTAACAGCAACACGACTCTACCACTGACTCTGTTTGCTCTGCAATGTTGATGTTTTATCTCCACCAATAACACAAGCCTGGAGGAGTTCTGCTGTGTGGTGGAGTTGCTAATGCTAACGGTTAGCTTCTACTAGCCTAGATCTGACACTGATGTTCCTTGAACTTGAAGTTCACCTTGGATCTCTTTAGAAGTTTTTCTGGGCTCTTTTGTTACCATTCAGATTATCCGTCTCTTTGATTTGTCATCAATTTTCCTCCTGCGGCCACGTCCAAGGAGGTTTGCTACAGTCCCATGGATCTGAAATTTCTGAATAATATGTGCAACTGTAGTCACAGGAACATCTAGCTGCTTGGAGATGGTCTTATAGCCTTTAGCTTTAACATGCTTGTCTACAATTGTCTTTCTAATTTCCTGGGACAACTCTTTCCTTCGCTTCCTCTGGTCCATGTTGAGTGTGGTACACACCATGTCACCAAACAACACAGTGACTACCTGGAGCCCTATATATAGGCCCAAAAAAGCAACTCTGCCATGAAAGGCACTCTAGCTGCTGTTTGACACGTACGCTGCTCACCTGTTAATCGGCTTAGTGTGCACAGGCCGATGCTGATTATTTGAAAAATAATCAACCTAATCAACCTAATTAACCAGCTGATTGATTGATCAGACCACCTCTAAAGCTTCCAGCTCAACAGTAAACAGATCAATATGGTTTAGAAACATTTTAGTGAAAAGATGTGGCATCAGCTACTGCTGATTGGGCAGCAGTAGCTCAGGAGGTAGAGCGGGTTGTCCAGTAATCGGAAGGTTGCAGGTTCGATCCCGGCTCCGGCCAGAGAATGCTGCTGTGTGTCCTTGGGCAAGACACTTAACCCGCCTTGCCTGCTGGTGGTTGTCGGAGGGACTGGTGGCGCCAGTGCTCGGCAGCCTCGCCTCTGTCAGTGCGCCCCAGGGCAGCTGTGGCTACATCGTAGCTCATCCCCACCAGCGTGTGAATGGGTGAATTGAGTTGATTGTGTTGTGAAGCGCCTTGGGGGGTTGTAGAACCCTAAGAAGGCGCTATACAAATACAGACCATTTACCATTTACCATTTACCATTTACCATTAAACAAATGGTAATACTCAGATAATCAGCTTTTTATTATAAATATCAATGTTGCTTTGTTTATTTTAGCTGAAAAGCAACATGTGGTTCAGGTTGAAGTTCCCAGCGTTAAAGTGAATCACCTGATAAATCCACTCCTTAACTTGCAGGAATCAGGTAGAAACGTCTGTCACACAAGTTCCAGGTCTCTCCAAACCACAGAGAGCCGAGTGAGACCAAACATCGAATATCTATCTGTCAGAGAAGTTGGTGTAATTACACTTCAGGAGGGATGGAGTTTGTCAGACCTATCCTCCCTCACCAACCTCTCCCTGGAGGCGAATTAGCTGAGAGGAGGAATCCAGAGAAAAGTCTGTATCAAATGTCAGATTAGCATAGCAGACCGAGAGGTAAATTATTTGGCATTATATAGCCCTTTGAAATCTGAAATCAGAAGGCAGCGACTCCGCGTCTCTCCTTCGACAGCTGCCCTTGCATGACTCTGCAGTGCTGACACGCAGCTTGCGGTCTGTTTGAAAGCAGATAAACCCTTGATGGGTGGCAGGGGAAGGAGAGATGAGGAGCTTAGTGTCGAGCTCTGACGGAGCCTTGAAGAAGAGGATGGGTTCTTCATGAACATGACGAGGAGTGGAGTTACACAATCACTGTCTGCTTCCACCTGAAGCCTAACAGAACTACATGAAACCCGATACTCATGTGATCAGCTTATAGAAAGAGTTTCCCCCTTTAAACGTTTGGAACAGAAGTCAGTTTCATCACCTCTTTGGGTTCTCAGAATATTCATTAGCTACAATAATTAAAAACTCTGCTCAAATTAGTTTAAGAGTTGAGATTTTTCTTTAAATAAATAAATGAATAAATAAATAAATAAAAACGGTTAAAAGAGTGGCCTATACCTACAAATAAAAAATGGTTTTGTTGGCCGATGGTTCTGATTTTTGCACAGATCTGGCTTGCCGATGTCAGTTTATAATCGAATAATTTGATTAAATCGATTAAAAAAATGTTCGACTTTTATTTTGAAAATCGACGCTTCGTTAACTTTCACTTCCGGGTTATACAGTCTTTTTCCGGTGTAGTTCTTATTTACATGACAGATTAGAATTCTGGAAGTAAAAACATTGAAAAACTGTTATTGCTAGCATGATATTGGTGCTTAGCAATGGTGAATTTACAGATATGAAAAAATGTCATTTTTTTAAAAATGTTTTTGCTGCGTGTTAACGGTGCATTTATGAACAAAAATATAAAAAAAAGTTGTTTTCAGGTTTTGCAGATTAGATTTCAGGACGATTTTTTTGTTCATCTCAAATTTTTACAGTAATTTTTCAACTTTGGTTAATGAAATACAGCATACCCTCCTAAGCTCCTAAGTGATTTGTGCGGTTATATTTTTAGTAGAGTATTTATTACCACGTAGCACAAGTAGAGGTGAAACTCGAAAAATTAGAATATGATGCAAAAGTTCATTTATTTCAGTAATTCAACTTTAAAGGTCAAACTAAAATATGAGATAGACTCATTACATGCAAAGTAAGTTATTTCAAGCCTTTATTTGTTATAATTTTTATGATTAGGGCTTACAGCTGATGAAAACCCCACATTATTGTGAAAAAGTTCCCTATAGGCTCAAAGTGTCACACTCTAATCAGCTGATTAATCCAAAACACATGCAAAGGGTTCGTGGGCCTTTAGATGGTTTCTCAGTCTAAGTTGAAATGATAAAAAGTCAGAAAATATTATTAATGCATAAGAACTATAAGAAAATTCCATTTTGATTTGAGTTCGTCTGAAGAAATTGGGGGTGATTTTCCAGTTTAGGCCACTAGGTGTCTCTAAATCCTACATAAGGGACCTTTAACACCTAATAGCGCAGTCAGCAGGTTAAATGAGTAAAAAAATGCCACAAAATGTAAACACCAATGGAGAACATTTACTTTAATATGAGTTTAATCTGACATTTCCAGTTGATTTTAGGTTAACTCGGGATCTTTACACAGTACCCCACTTCTCAGAATTTCGCTAGTTCCCCCTCTTTCACTCATTTCTATCAACATCTCTGCAGACAAGAACCCTGTTTTGTAACTTGGAGCCATTTCTCCCGTCAGTCTGATGGTGACGGGTGGTGCTGACTCGCTGAAAGGCCCGGGGCCACCCAAGAACCTGTGTCAGAGCTGCAGCGGGTGTCACATCAGGACACTATCGCTGTCTGTCACACGCTGTCGCTGCCCGAAGGATTGTGGGAGACAGCTGGGTCTTTAAATCCTAAAGCAAACCTTTGACCCCCGTCGTCACCTTTTATCTCAGGTGTTGGCCTATGAAGCTCTGACATGGACACGTCCGTGTCGTGCTCTGATGCTGCAGGTTAAATCATAATCACTAATGTCGGCAGGACCCCTCCCTGCTGCAGCGTTGGCCTCTCTCAGCGCGGATTGGCACAGTAGGTTAAAATGAGACAATTACAGAGCAGAAACAGCAGCAGGTGTATCAGATGCTGAGCGTAGAATTTTTAAATTGAAGAAGATAAAACAATCAAAGGAAAGAGCCATTATTTCATTTGTTGAAGATAGAAGAAACGGACGCTAACGAGCCGTCTGTGTGATTTTACACGCTGTGATTTAGTCAATTAAAGAGATTCAGGGGAGCTTTAAAGTGTAAACTCACACATCTTCTGTGCAGTCGTAGAAAATGATGTCATAGACCACCCTACTGCTCTGATTTCTGACTGTTCTGTTGGTTTTATGGGTAAATGTCTCATTTTACTAGAGTTAACCTGCTGTTGAGTTTAGTAACAATTATGGGTGATTATTTGGAGACTCAAATTAGTCAGAAAATACAGAAAATTGGTGCAGCATGAATGTAGGTTTGGGTCACATGAGGCATTTGACATAATAAAGAAGAAATTGCAACAAATTCTGTTGTACTTTAGTCAATCTTTTTAATAATTAATTGCAACTCCCCTCAAATCTGTCTCACGTTTTTCTCTTACCCTGTGGGTGAGGAGGGTTCTGGATGCTCGCAGTGAATCTGTGACAGTTTTATCGTCTGATTTTCATTTTCAAAATTCAAAAGCTTCGTCTTTCACACAAGGAAATGGAGAACTCTCAAGAACGTTCCCAGACATTTTAGAAGCTCAAAAGCTGTTTACAGTATAGTCACATCTCAGTGATTGGTAACTGTTTCTATGAGTTTTACTTCCTGAACAAATTAAACAGGTTCAACATATTCAGGTTAATTTTAAGAGATCTGAGTCAACGAAAGTCCAGTTCACACGGCAGGATAATCATGCTCAAATATTGACCCGATCCTCCCTGTCCAGCAATATTAAGGACCCACTCAATTACTGCAGTGACTCTAAAGATCATTTTATCAGATATTCCTACCATGTGTGGTGTGTTACAAGCTTTCTGCTTAGAAGCACGTCAGGAATGCAGCGATCATAAATTTAGGGTTTTCGACATGTTGGTCTGATTTTTGGGGACAAACAAGCATGCTGCCTGTTGAATTTGACATGTAGCCAGTGAGAAAATGAGGTGACGGACGCACGCTGCACGCTCCTCCTCCGCCATGTTTGTTTACTCTGAAGTCACGTTTGATCTTGCAAGATTTCTCATCTGACCGGCGAATTTCTGTGTGTGGAATCGGTTTGTGTGTAGTTTGTAGTTTTGGCAGTGTCGCCACACATCACACACTGTTGAACCAAAACTGTTATATCCATGGTTTTTTATCACCACATGTGGTCTCTCATGCTTTGGAATATCAGCAACCAATTTAAATATCCTGCCGTGTGAACTAGCTTCCCAGCTCTAATACATATTCTGACCAGTTCTGATTTGTCTCTAAGAATTAACAAAACTTTTATTTCTAAATAGAATAGAATAGAATAGAATAGAATAGAATAGACTTTATTGATCCCTCAGTGGGGAAATTCACTTGTCACAGCAGCACCATCACTCAAAGGGTAATTAGAAGAAAGATAAAAACAAGGATACATCTATATACACATAGGCAGTAATCTAGTATTGTAATCTTAGATCACTAAAAAACCACAAATAAAAGATGAAAACAAACACTATGCAGCATACTGTAAGAGACACAGACAACAATGTGAATCTGGTATTGCACAAGTATAGAACACATACTGAATATTGCATTGGTGTTATTGTGTACCAGGATGATACCAGCACAGCTTAAACTGAACAGTTCTACACTCTTACAGCAGAGGGGATGAAAGATCTGCGATAGCGCTCAGTTTTACATCTGGGATGTCTAAGTCTACCTCTGGAGGAGCTGTCCATGATCTCCACAGTGGAGTGCAGTGGGTGGGAGGGGTTTCTTAAGATGGAGGTCATCTTCCCCAGCATCCTCCTTTCACACGTCTCCTCAACTGTATCCAGCGGGCAGCCCAGAACCAAGCTAGCTTTGTGGGAATATTCTCGACTCAGCCCGATGGTGTAAAGTCCTGATAACTGACATTTTGTGCTCCAGTGGGTGAGATGAGAAGCAAAACGTCTTCAAGAAACCAAAGAAGTCCAGTTGCCTTCATTTGAACCCCTTGGAGTCTCTCCATAGTCTTCATCAGGTGGGAGGTCAAGGCGACTGGTCTGTAGTGGTCTGGATCCCTGGGATGTGATGTTTTGGGGACTGGAACCACACAGGAGGTCTTCCACAGGATGGGGACCTGCTCCAGTCGAAGGCTCAGGTTGAACATGTGTGTGACCACTTCACACAGTTGGTCAGCACAGTCTTTGAGCAGTCTGGGGCTGATTCCATCAGGACCTGCTGATTTTCTGCTCTTAAGTCGCCTCAGTTCTCTCCTCACCTGGTCCGATGTAACTGAGAGGGGGTAGTGAGGGGGGGCTTGTTGCTGATGAGAGTTGGTGGAGGGGTGAGAAGCTGATGAATGGTGTGAAGTTGGGAGGTGGGGGGTTGGCTGGCTGACTGGAGGTGGTTGGGGGGTGGTGTTGGTGGTGCCTGTAGCAGCAGTGGGGGGAGTGGAGTCGAATCTGTTAAAAAAACAGGTTAAGCTCATTGGCCCGGTTCTGGTCCCCGTCAGCAGACCCACTGGCACCACTCCTCCCCCTGTGACCTGTGATGTTCCTGAGGCCTCTCCAGGCACCACGAGCATTGTTCTGCCCCAGCTGATCCTCCAGCTTCTTCCTGTAGCTGTCTTTTGCCTGTCTTATTTTGTGTTTAATTTCTTTCTGCACACGTTTTTGCTGCTCCTTATTTCCAGACATGAAAGTTTTTTTCTTCTCGTTCACCAGGGATTTCAGCTCTGTGGTCAGCCAAGGTTTATTGTTGGAGAAACACCTCACTCTTCGTGTTGGGACGGTATTTTCTACACAGAAATTAACATAATCAGTCACACAGTGGGTCAGGCTGTCAAGGTCAACATGGGCGCTGCAGAGTGTTTCTGTGGTTTGGAAACAGTCCCTCAGAATTTCTGTTGATTCCTCATTCCACACTTTCACAGTTTTTTTCTGAGGAGGCTCCCTAATCACCCTAGGTGTGTATTCAGGCTTCAGGTAAATGAGGTTGTGGTCTGAGCGGCCGAGCGGCGGCAGGGGGGAGGAAGTGTATGCGTTTTGACATTAGAATACAGAAGATCAATTGTATTGAAATTTCTTGTGGGACACTTAACATACTGTGTAAAAGTGGGCAGAGTGGAGGAGAGAGAGGCGTGATTAAAATCCCCGCTGATGAGAACAAGCGCGTCTGGATGAGCTGTCTGCAGCTTCTCCACAGAACTTTGGAGCAGCTCGCATGCCGCGACTGCGTCAGCCAAGGGGGGGATGTACACATTAAACGCTATGACATGTGAAAACTCTCTCGGGATATAATAGGGCCGGAGACCAACAGCCAGTATCTCAATGTCTTTTGAGCAGAGTTTTTGTTTAATGGTCACAATGCGCCGGGTTGCACCATCTCTCATTAATGAACACAGCCAGACCCCCACCCTTGCGCTTACCGCTCCGCGCTCCTGTCAGCGCGCGAGAGTTTAAATCCTTCCAGGGAAACCTCAGAGTCAGCGATGAGCTCATTCATCCACGTTTCAGTAAAAAACATCAAACTACACCGTCTGAAGTCCCGCTGGAGCCTGGTCAGAGCTCATCAATCTTGTTGGGCAGAGAACGGACATTTCCCATAATCGCAGAGGGCAATGATGGTTTATATCTCCATTTCCTCTGCTGTATTTTAAGCCCAGCTCTGCACCCCCTGTTTTTCCTCCTCAATTCTGGGGGCAGGACAGGCGCATCTATGTGGAAGAGCGCCGGTGGCCGCAACTTCATCAGCTGGTCCCTGCTGTAGATAATAGGTGCGTGGATGGCCCCGGGAGAATTTCCTTGTGCGATCCCCAGAAGTTCAGATAAAAGTAAAAAAACTGAACACAAACGACACAAAAGTACTCCTGTGGATTGCGCGGTTAAAAACATGCAGCACATGACAAGCAAAGAATAAAACATGACAAGCAAAGAATAATAAAGAGAGTGAAGAAGGGAGAGCTGCTCTGACAGGCTGCAACCCGTGTCGCGCCATCTTGGTACTAGATTGAACATATGACTCTAGTAGCACAAGGTTCCATACGGAAGTTCTGTTGTTGCTAGCACAAATTGAGATTTTTTTATTGCCATTTAGCAATGATGTGTTCATGAGCAGAAGGAAAAAAAATCCGTTTTAGATTGGTGAGCAGCAGCCAGGCTCATCTCTATAAGAGTTCATTAAATATGGAAACATCTGGTAAGGCCTATAAAGAAATCACATAATTTACCACTTTTACAGCCAAATCATTAAAACACCCATCGATCTTTATTTTTTTAGATTTAATTATAAAATAATTTTTAATTAATTTGGAGTTTATGTTTAAACCATAAATGATCATTTTCACACTTTTAAAGCTTTTAGAGTTTGATCTTGTTCGTATCTGGGTAGCAAAAGTAATTACCAAAGTCTTTAGGTAAAATAATCCAGGAGAGGTGGCACTTCAGATCAACAAGCTGAAAGTGTCGAAAACAGAAAAAAGTCCAGGTTTGCTGCAGCAGAGTAACTGACTTGTGCAGTTTCATAAATAATAGAAAACCTTCAAGGATGCACGGCTCAGAGCAACAGTTAGCTGTCAGCTGTTGAGCCGTGCACACACATTTCTGTTGCGTTAACATGACTGTGCCACAAATATTGTCAAAAGTTGCAACAAAAAAACAATGAACTCATGCAAGTAATGCTTAGTTAGAACGAATATGAATGTTTTTACATGAAAGAGAAGAGAAGAGACATTGCTGTTTAAGGAAAGCTCAGATGAAAATGTGAAGATTGGATTTCAGACTTGAATAAAAAGCATTGTGAATATTTTATAATTTAACAGCCAATAAATATGCTTGGATCGGTTTCTGTCCTGGCCTCAGCACCCAGACTAAAGTCTCTCAGAGGTAAAACACCAAAAACAACCAAACAACTCCTCGCAGTTTGTGAGTCGGAGCAGCACAGATGTGTCACTAACGGGCGGAGCGACGGTTAACCATCACTAACTCTCCTTGGTCTGAGATCAAACTGAAACTCGCACCGGCACATTTCCTGCCTCAGTCAGCTGCAGCGAGGAAGGGGAAGAGGCAAACTGACAGAGACAGCCGGAGCTTTCTACACAAACGCTGGCATGAATTAAACATGGAGACGATTCCAGGAACTCTGAGCTCCAACCTGCAGATACACAAACAAGTCAGATTTTTACAAACAATGATGCAACTGTGCAGTCAAAACCCCGTAGGTGAGCCAGGACATCAATTATAATAAAATATGCTTTTAATCAAACTGAAAACTAATATTCATGATCCACAGGGATAATTTACAGCTTTTCAGATCTGATTCAGAGATTAAGGGTCAGTGTTTAGTAATTAAGCAGATGGGTGATGTCATCGCTGCATCATTCTGCGCATCACAGTCGAGTCAAATAAACTTCGCCTACGCAGCAGATTGGTTATATCATAAATAATCTCCAAAAATCCGTCATTTATTCAGAATGATAATTCATCTGTAGCTTCAGGATGTGCTGTTGGACATATTTTCATCTGAAAAAGTTGAATCTAGACAGGAAGCGAGATTTATTGTTCCAGAATCTTAATGACCCAGTTCACTCGGGATCCTAGAGTCACAGGGAGTTGGTGTCTAACTCCATACACACACACACACACACACACACACACACACACACACACACACACACACACACACACACACACACACACACATACACACACACACCTAGGGATGAGTTGGAGTCACCAGTTAATCCAACATCCATGTTTTCAGCCTGTGGGAGGAATGAATGGGAAGAACATGCTAACTCCATAATGAAAGGCAGCAGCAGGGATTCAAACCTGCAACCTTCTCACTGTGAAGCAACAGTGCTACCAACTGCACCACCATGCAGCCCTTAATGACCCAGTTCTGAGGAGAAACTCCCCCAGCTTGGTGCTCTCCAGCAGCATCACATGGCTGGAAGCCCGGTTCTGTGGGAGTGTGGGTGAGCTCAGGGAAAGCCAAGAAAAAGACGAGCCTTTTACTACGACAGCGTTAAAAATCATTTTCTAAAAGATCCCCAAAGCATTTTCAGCACCCCCACCTCCATCTTCCACTGGCTGAGCATCCCACTCTGTGACGCAACAGGAGGATCTCAAAAGTCACCGTCTCCCTGCAGCATCCTCTGCAAACGCACCTCCACCGACCGGCATGGCTGTTGCCTAGTTACCTGGCTCAGTGGAAGTGCAGTGAAGCATCATGGGCCACCGAGAGGACCACTTCACTACCCACACCCGCTTTGTTCCCACGAGGGAGAGAAGAAGTGGTTTTCTTCAAACAGGAACGTGAGACGTGAAGGATGATCGAGTCTGGAGATTTGTTGTGATTCATAAAAAACTCATTTATATCTGGAGAACTTTATAACTCCTTCTCATGTGTGAGAGCTGTTTACTTTTGTCCAAATCTTAACAAATATTAAGTATAAAAACTAGGGGTGGGACACGATTAAAATATTTAATCTAATTAATTAGAGACTTTGTAATTATGACATACCCACACTATAATGAGTATATTTCTGTAACCACAAGGTTATGTAAAGGTAACCATTGTGGGATTTGTTGGGATGTGTAAATATTAGTATATGTGTTATTGATAACGTTTAAATGGACATGAAACATTGTAAATGTTGAGTACTGAACTGAACCCTAGGTGGCAGCAGAGCACTGCTAATATATATAGAGGTGTAGTGTAGAGATCAGGGGTAGTTCTGCTGAGAGTTACAAGATGAATGCTGCGTGTGCTTGTCCCTCCTGCTGTAATAAAGTTCAGATGGATAAAGTTGCTGCCTGCTTTCTACCAACTAGAACGGTAAAAAAGTAGATTTTTTTTCTTCCTTTCTTTTCTTCATGAAGAGCAATTTGTCATTATTCATTTAATTGACCTTTGGCCGAGCCCCGCCCCCCTTAGTTACTGTTGCTAAGTCTGACAATAAGTGGATCAAATACTGCAGCTCGGCAGATTGCCGCGATGGAAGGAAGTAGCCAGATGTATGTGAGCGACATTTTTTGGAGCAATTCCTCCACAAAATCATCCAGATCGAGGCAAAAAGGGTTACAGTATGCAGTGGAGGGATATATTAGTGTCGGCTTCACTGAGCGAAGCGTAGCAGGGAACAAGGAGTTGGGAGTTGGAAGAAGGCGGTGTCCGGAGACGGGTGGATCCGAGGCGCGGTGGCAGGGATGCGGTGGGAGCCTTGCTGGTTGAGCTCGATGAGGAGGTTCTGAAGGGGAACGAAGGGGACATGACTACTATCGAGGCTAATGCTTAGTATAAATTAGGCTTAGCTTCATCATCTTGTTAGGACTTGTCGGATAGTAACGGCTGCTATGATGTGTGATTGGACAGTAGCCGTTCTGGGGGCGGGGCCGGCGAAAGGCTAATTGTAGTTTTATTTGTGTTTGGAGCACGTAAAAAAAGTTAATATGGTCTTGTAGCCCAGGCTCTGCAGTCTTGTTAGATTTGCAGCATCGATGATAATTATTGATATATAGGGCATAAATTGTGATGCTAAACTTTTCTGGCATCCAGTTGAGGGATGCTCAGGCTCAATGGGGTTCATTTTTAACGTGTTATTTTTTTCCAAATAATTAATCAATTATAATTAACGCGTTAAAATTCCCACCCCTAATAAAAACAGATTTTAATCATTGAAAATATACAATTTAAGTTAAAACTGTTGAATTATTTATATATTTATATTTATTTTAGACCTCTTATGTAACTTTTATCAATATTTCAGATCATATTTAGCTTTTTAGGTCTAAAACCTTTTAAAAAACACATCAAGCATGTTTTCTGATATTTAGGATGACTAAACACCTTCTCATCTTATTGTCTTGTTCAGCAGCATCCTGGTAATTAAAGCAGGTGTGTTAAAACACAGAAAACCAGAGGTTTTAAGCCAAAGTAGCTTAAAAAAGACTCACATAGGAGTTCATAGGCAGTACTGGTGGATCACCGGCTAAACTAGCGAGCTTTATGATGAATCTTTTACTGAAATCACCAGACATGGATTTCATTCAGAAGAGCTGATGGAATTCATCATCAAATAGGTGGCAGAAGCAGGTTTTTATTCTGCTGCTGTCTTAATGTGTTTTTCTACAGTATATCACTGTGACCACATGTGTCTAAGTGGCCTCTAACAGCTGGACTTGTGAGTCCCATAAAACACGGGCTACTTTATCGTTCTCGTAATGATTATGAGTCGCTCTGCCTGCTGCTTCTACCTCTCTGAGTCCACGCCTGATTTGTTTTATAGCTGAAATGGTTAAATCTCAGAATCCTGCTGCTGAGTTATGGGAGGGCTGCATGGTAGAGCAGCTGGTACTGTTGCCTCGCAGCAAGAAGGTTGCAGGTTTGAATCCCAGCTGTGGACTTACTGTGTGCAGTTAGCATGATCACATGCACTTTAGGCTAATTGGATAAATAAAATAATAAATTGTCCCTGAATGTGAATAGTGTTTGTCTCTGTGTGTCTCTGTGATGGACTGGAGACCTGGTCAGGGTGTCCCCCGCCTCACACTCGATGACTGCTTGAGTTCAACACCTACTTCAGCGAACCTAGTAAAGAATAAGTGGTTAGAAAAATTTTTATGTGTGAGAAATGAGGAAATGTCAGTCAAGAGGGTCTGTGAGTTCTGTTTATTGCTACCTGGTTCCATCTTTCATATTTTAAAGGTCTCAGTGCTTCAGCGCACCAGCTTCTGCTGCTGCTGCTGAGCAGGTGATTCAACCAGTTAATCAGGTGTGTTGGAGCAGAGAAACAACTAAACATGCTGGATAGTGGTCCTCCAGGACCAGGACCGGACACCAATGCTCTAAAATAATCCAGGACCGAAAATCCCAGTTTTTCTGTACAATGTGTCACGGGACACGATAAAGATCTAAAATCAGGACTAAAATATTCCTGCTGTATGGAAATAAAAAAATGGTGGTTTATCATAATAAATGTATTATTTTGAGGTTACCGGTAAAACTGCTATTAAAGAAGATTAAGCTAATTTCATTATTTAAGCAGTAATATTTGAATCCCAGCTTCTTTTGAATCCTTTATGATTCTAATCTTCAAGGAGAATAAAACGTGAAATGCAGTCAGTCAAAAACAGTTGACTAAAAAAAAGAAATAAAAATGCTTTGATGCAGATAATAAATAAAAAAACGTTGGATGTAGTGAAGACCTGTTTTTGCGGTTCATGTACACACCATAACCAGATTACCGTCCTAATAAAAATCAGGTCAGTGGTCAGAATCTGGTTGTGCATGTAAATATAGCCTCTCAGGGTCAACGTGACACAGTTGTGCTGTTTTTGTTTTTGAATTGGCAGCAATTTCCTTCTACCAGGCTGCAGTTTCTGACAGATCTGCAGAGCTGTGTGCATCGCCAGCTTAGGGTCAGCCTCTTCGCTTCCATTATTGTTGTTTTGGTGAGAAATGATCTAATAAATTTAATCTGCACGGCGTGGAAAGGCAATCAAAGAGGTCCAATTAGAACTCATTGACCCCAAAGAAGTGGCTTAAGAGAAGCTGTTTGTTATCTGGCTGTAAAAACGCCAAATAACACTTTATGAGTATCTGTGATTCACACACCGTTCACGGAAAAGAGATCAAACTTTTAACCTCTGCTGTTTATAACAACATTTAGCTGCGTTTATTAAAGACAACATGACGGTAGTGGAGGTAGATTTCTCTCCTTGGTGATGCTAATTTTACTCTTTTTGCTTTATTTCCCCTTATAGATCGAAAACCACACGGCGATAATCCTCATCAGATGAGTTTATGTTGTCCTCGACATGATTTAGAGCCGGTCGCTGTGACCAGAGACTTTTTTCAACTGAAACACGAAGACAGCAACGCCTGCTTTAGCGCCTGCTGCAATTAGCATATATATGAGTTAGGCTGAGCTGATGTAATAATAATAATATGTCTACCTGGGTGTGAGTGTATGATCATCAATACATTCACATTAATTATTCAGCCTGCCCTGGACTGTCAAAATTTGAAAATAATGACCGTACTCAATCACTAAATTTGAAAGTAATGAGCTCTATTAATATTTATCTTTCAGCAGGTGGAGCAACAGCAGCGCCTGCGTGATTCTCAGGTAGCTGAAGTTGGTTTAAAGTTATTGCAAAAATAGTATTTTGTTGACAGATTAGAGTCAGTGCGCCCCAGGGCAGCTGTGGCTACATTGTAGCTCATCCCCACCAGCGTGTGAGTGTGTGTTTGAATGGATGAATGACTGGTTGTGTTGTGAAGCGCCTTGGGGGGTTGTAGAATCCTAAGAAGGCGCTATACAAATACAGGCCATTCACCATTTACCATAATAATCAGCTTTAATGAACAACAATATTTGCAGTTGACAGAACGGGTAAAAATCAGGAAGATGAATTTAATCAAACAAGTAAAAGTAACTCAAAAGTGGATGTTTGTCAGAATTTATTCGGTCTAATTAAGTATTTCCTAAATATTTATAATCTTGGATCATGCAAATTTGTACCTTCCCAGTGGCCTAGTGGTATGAGTGTCCGCCCTGAGACTGGGAGATTGTGGATTCAAATCCATAGTCGGGTCATACCAAAGACTTTAAAAATAGGACCCAATGCCTCCTTGCTTGACACTCAGCACTAAGGGGTTGGATTGGGAGGTTAAACCACCAAATAGTTCCTGAGCACGGCCACAGCTGCAGCTCACCGCTCCCCATGGGGGCGAGTCAAATGCAGAAATGTAATTTCACCAGTGTGTGATGATGACTAATGGGACTTTTACTTCAATCGACCCTAGTTTTGTGCTGTTTAGTTGCCAACTTGTCAGAAAAATCCCACATTCCTCACACTTCCTGACTAGTGCAAATGAAATTAGGAAGAGTTTAAGATGGGTTCCAGATGATTACGACGACCCTCTGACTATTATTTTAGATGAAATATTATCGGGAACATGTTAAAGATTTCAGTGACAAAAGAGCGAAGCCTTGTGGTTTCGAAGAAAATGAGAAGAGTTTTGATACGCCCTCGGGAATACGCCCTTGGGAATATGCTCTCGGGAACGTCATTCGCCTGAGTGGAGCGTGGCAGCGATGTGTCCCGTCACCTCGTCTAGACCAACGTTATCATCTACCACGTATCTACATCCTGACTCAGTCCAAGAGGCATGAGGATGTAGCCAGAGGCTCGATGCTATTGTCTACGAGCGTGGTCGCTATGGTAATGAGCTTGGTTAGAGTACCTTAAACTAAGATGAACACTGTTAGCTATTTACTGTCTAGTGTGAGGATCGTTTTTCATCCCAGTTCCAATGAATACATTTAAATTCAGTTTTTTTATTTTTGCTTTTATAAAAAACTGAGGATTCCCTGTAAGCATCCCACCTCAGCGCTTTTATTACCCGCTGGCCTCCAGAGACCTCCAACTCTGACCTCCATCTAAAAGACCTCTCTAATAGATGGAGGTGGCAGAGCTTTGGGCTCTGACTCAAGCCTGTATCGTCCTACTCCGTCTACCTTTTCAGTGCTGCAGCTTGGGTATCCAGACTCCAGCTCTGAGGCTGTGAAATGAAAGATTTGATTTGAAAGTAAATCAGGACAGCTTTGGAGAGCTGAGAGGAACAATTGGGAATAATCTCATTTCAGCGCAGAGCCTGAATACCCTTCATTTCCAAAGCTTTGCTTTCTTTTTTGCCTCTTAAGTGATGCTACGGTAGAGATTCAGGAGCCACCTCTCCTTTTGTTGTTCCACTGAACCAGAAATCCATGTCTCACTTATTAAAGGAGAGAAAGTGTCAGGGTTTTTCCTGATCCCAGTCACGTTCACGGCTTCCCTTTTGTGACCAGGGAAACTTGGTCTTATCTCTCGTCTTGCATAGTCAAGGTGTAGTGAGGTGGTTGGTTTGAACTCCACATGTTGGACCTTAGCCAGGAGCAGTAATGCATTTATTTAAACAGATTTTTATCAGATGATTTAAAGGCCAAGACGCCGTGGAAGTTATGAAACTCGCAGAGACGTTGCATGGGTGGCGTGAACCGGAGCGCCGAGCCTAGGGAGACATTTATGAGCTGCTCTATATTTCTATTACTCAGAGCTTTCCAAACGGAGTATTTAGTCACAAAAACATAAACCTTTAAAAGCCTCTTATCCCCTCCACAACACCTGCACTAAAGCAGCAGCTTTGCCAAAACTTTCCGAGGCGCTTTCTAATTTTAAATCCTGCCGCTTTGAATAGAAAATAACAAAACAAGGGAATACCAGCAGTGAGCTGAAATGCTGCGACTTTTCTTCTGTAGGAATAAGAAGTGTCCGCATGATGTTTTTCTTTTCAAATGAGCAGCGAGTGCAGGGTGGGAGAGAGCCAGAGCGTGGGCAGAAAGGAAGAACCCATCACATTTTGGTGCATTTTGGGATTCTTTTTGTGGAATTTGTCAAAAACAACATAAGATTTGCTTTACTCTGGCTGCAGATGTGGTGCACGGTTCAAACGCTGCCAACTCATTTACTTTTTCAGCTCAGAGAAACATTTTAAGGAGTTTAAATGCAACACTTTGTCTTATTTTTTTGTATTTTACAAGTTTAAAAGGTATTAATGAAAAGATGTCTGACTCTTATGGTTAAAATGTGAACATAATACACCACTACTCAAATTTCCCTCACAATGTTTAGGTACTGGGATGGTTTTCAGGCACAATTCTGTCATGCATGTGTCTCGTTACATTCAAAGCCAGATACTTTAGCCTTTATTTGTTATAACTGTGATGACTATGGCTTACAGCTGATCAAAACCTCAATTTCAAAATCACAGACAACCAGAATATTGTGAAAAGGTTCAATACTCTAGAATAAAAGTGTCACACTCTAATCAGCTAATGAACCCTAAACACCTGCAAAGGGTTCCTGAGCCTTTAGACGGTCTCTCAGTCTAAGTTGAAATACTGAAATAAATCGACTTTTGCACCATGATCAAATTTTTTGAGTGTTAATAATCCCTTTACTGTCACCATAGCAACCTGACTTCGCATATGTTGGACATTTAATCAGCAGCGTCTCGTCTCTGGTTTGCACAAGTAAACCGATTCAGTTAAAACTTTGCAAATTTCAGCTTCCTGTGTAATTAGCCTTTCGCCGAGCCCCGCCTCCCTTAGTTACTGTTGCCAACTCCGACAATAAGTGGATCAAATACTGCAGCTCCGCAGATTTCCGCGATGGAAAGAAGTAGACAGATGCGTGTCAGCGACATTTTTTGGAGCAATTCCTCCTCAATATCATCCAGATCAAGGAAAAAGGGTTACAGTATGCAGTGTCGGCTCCGCTGAGAGAAGCGTAGCAGGGAACAAGGAGTTGGAAGTTTGGGAGAAGGTTCGGCGTCCGGGGATGCGTGGATCCGAGGAGCGGTGGCGGCGATGCGGTACCCCTGTGAGCTGTCAGATGTCTGATGTCACCTGTCAGATGATCTGAGCTGCAGACAGCTCTAAAAGCTCCCGGTGCTCTGCATCGCTCATCTCAGCTGGTTCTGTTAACAAAAAGAAACTTAAGCCTGTGTTTACTTTCATTTTAATATAGTTCCCGGCCGGAGCTCGGCATTAATTCATCACGTGATCATGACACCACCCGCTGTTGCACCAAGGCTTAATGTGCGCTTATAAGACACACGGTTGAGGTAATATTACGCTGATTTGCCGGCACGGTGTGTCTTATCTAAAAGGGTTTTGGATATTCTGGGAGGCAGACCTCCTCCCAGCCGCGGGCGGGGGGAGCACTCATGCTTGGCTGTTGCTGGTTGAGCTGGATGAGGAGGTTCTGAAGGGAAACGAAGGAGACACGACTACTATCGAGGCTAATGCTTAGTATTAAATTAGGCTTAGCTTCATCATTTTGTTTGGAGTTGTCGGATAGTAACGGTTGCTATGATGTGTGATTGGACAATAGCCGTTCTGGGGGCGGGGCCGGCAAAAGGCTAATTATATTTTTATCGGTTTATCTAAAAACTTGCATTGATGTCTCAGCTGTAGCCCTAATGTCTTCTTCTACGTTTAACTGTGTGCAGAATATATTATTGCATCTGTCTGCAGCAGCATTCGAACGTGAAACTTTGTGTTGATGAATTCCAGAGAAAATCACCTGAGTCTGTAACTCCACACAGCTTTCTGAAGCCATTTTGTTTCCTTCCACTACCTCTGCTGCTCTGATTCACTCCTTCTGCTCTCAAAGTGCCATTGTTGGGATCAGCAGGAAGATCTTTTCAGTGTAAAAGCTCTAAAAGCTTATTCCCACTCAGCTAAAAGCCAGATGTTTCCTGAAGTCTACAAACCTCTCCAACACTTTCTTCTAGATCGTCCCTGTGTTTTAGTTCAACTACCCGATTTTATTTTTGGTTAATTAACTTTTTAGAGTTGTGCTGACATGAGAGGCTCTCTTTGTTTTAGGAATAAGTTCAAGAACACAGAAATAAGGAATTAGAGAAGTTCAACGGCAGGATTTTATTAATTACTCATTTCTGAAGTTGATTTTTCTCCTGATTTATTCCCAAAAAGACTCCGGCTCAAAAGTAAAATTAACCCTGATGGCTTCCTATTTGTTTATCAGACACTTCTATTCAAAACTACTTATAGTTGTGGATCAACGCCTCCAAATCCGAGGCCATGGTTCTCGACTGGAAAAGGGTGGCTTGCCAACTCTGGGTCGGGAGAGAGGTTCTGCGTCAAGTGGAGGAGTTTAAGTATCTTGGGGTCTTGTTCACAAGGGAGGGAAGAAGGAAGCGAGAGAACGACAGGCGGATTGGAACCGGTCTGTCGTGGTGAAGAGGGAGCTGAGCCAGAAGACAAAGCTCTCCATTTACCGGTCGATCTGTCTCAACCCTCACCTATGGTCATGAGCTTTGGGTAATGACCGAAAGAACAAAATTGCAGATACAAGCGGCCGAAAGGAGTTTCCTCCGGACGGCTGGGCTCAGCCGTAGAGATAGGGTGAGGAACTCGGACATTCGGGAGAGACTCGGAGTAGAGCTGCTGCTCCTCCACATTGAGAGGAGCCAGCTGAGGTGGTTTGGGCATCTGGTTAGGATGCCGCCTGGACCCCTACCTGGGGTGGTGTTTCGGGTATGTCCTGCTGGCAGGAGACCCCCGGGTCGACAAAAAATAAGTTGGAGCAAGTACATCTCCAATTTGGCCCGGGAACGCCTTGGGGTCCTACCGGGGAGGCTGGTGGAGGTGGCCGGCGAGAGGGCTGTCTGGGATGCCCTATTTCAGATGCTACCCCGCGACCCGGACCCGGATAAGCAAAGAAAAACATACGAACGATTCAGCAACACGGCTAATCAACCTAACGTGCACAATTTTGTAAGGAAAACAGAGTTCCTGGAGAAATATGCATGGGGAGGACATGTTAATGCCACAGGCAGGATTTGAACCTGCAACCTTAGCAGCTGTGCCACCGTGCAGCTGATAAAACAGGAGCTGTGTTGCTTGAGGGTGTCGTTGAAAGTTTAGTACACAGCATTAGCTTTACCACGGGTTCTCTTAAAGAATAAAAACATCAGATTATTGATCAGAACCTCCTGATCTGATCTAATTTAGTCTTTTAAATCAGGCCTGTTGGAGCGGGTTAATACCTCATTTGTTACGATGAGCAGTCCCACGTCATGATACAGCCACTATATTTGTTGACTAAACATTAAATAAACCTGATTAGTTTATATTTAATACAACAACAGAAATGGATGATTTTTTTTTCCATTTTTAAACTGTTTGTTTCATGCATTCATTCATAGATTCATGCATGAATTCCCCACAGGAGACTGACCCTGATATATGAGGAAGATTTTTCTCATCATCGTCACTAAAAGAAGTTTAAAATCCGCCGAGCAGTTTGTTGTTGATAATAGTGAGTTTTATTTTTGTTCATGCAGCTTTGAGAGGGTCTTTACTCCAAATGCATCAGAAAACGCCAAGAAATGAAACTATAACTTCAAAGCGAGTAAGCAGAGAAAAAACATTCTAAACATGCAACAAGCTGCCATTTTTAAAGTTTATTTGACGATAAGGTGCAAATTAATACTTCATTTGTCTCCGAGTAACTTAGTTTTTACAAATATGGAAGAAGTTCTGCATAGTTATGTAAATGTTTAATTTATTCATTTTTTACCATTTATATAACCTCTAAAATAATTAGAACATTTTTTAATTCTAGGGGTCAAATTGATTTTGTGACTGATTATATTCAGTCTGAGAGATGGTTAAAGCAGCCTTTTCAGATCCAAATCTGCCTCTGGTCTAACAAAAAATAAAATTTTTGCTTCATCTGAATACAAATCTGTCCTTCAGAAAGCTGTTTTGTCTAATTAATGAATAAATAAGCAGGAATGTAACCAATAAATGGGATTATGAAACCCATCCATGTTATTCTGGATTATTTTGAGTAAACTGAGCTTCAGAAATAGGTACGTAAGGGTCAAGCACAGAAACTCCATCAGGTTTATAATTTGTTGTTCGTTAGTGGTTTAAAACCTAATAATGAAGGATTAGGTCTTTATGCATCCTAATAAAATGTAATTAGATCAGCTTTAGCTTTTATTCTTGACAATGGATAAAATAAACATCCTGAAACTTGCAGGGAGCTCCTTGGACCGATTTATTGTGCTGCAGAAAGAGTTTAAAGAAGGCATTAAAGCAGAACATTGTCCTGACATTTATTTCTAAGAAACATGAATTCTAAGCACTGACTGGAACCGTGCTTTTATGAAATCCTCTGCTGCTGAAAACAACAACACCCACTGTCTGCTGAGGGAATCGATGCTTCCAATTAACACAGGATGCAATCAGGCCTGACACCTAAATCCAACAAATTTGCGTTTTTAAACTTGGAAATGTAGAAAAATGCATTTTGCAAACTTTTTTATTTAATTTTTCACTTTAAAAATCACACGGCTGCAGAAAAACACGGATTCATGCACGTTTTCCAGGTCCTTGTTTTTAAATGCAGTGGGAAACTCCGGCTTATGTAATAAAATCCAATTAGGAAGTCGAGTCAGTCTGAGAAGCTCTTTCTCTCTACAGTTTGTGGCTACTTTCTCTGTTTTTCTTTCTTTACTTTAATACTGAATGGGAGAAGTCATAAACCTCCAACCTCAGAAGTGAACAGGAAGTCTGCAGCTTCTGGTGCTGCGCTCTGAGGTCGAACAGCTGACCTCATCCACAGATTTAGACTAAAACGCACACACGATCCAGAAATACACATATACGTGAAATGAGAGGTTCTGAGAGGAGAGAAAATGTAGAAAAACATAAGTGGGAATTTAAAGTCGCAGCTTATGTTTATGCACTACGATGTGCAGAATCTTTGGGTCAAAACCAACCCAAACCAGTTCAGTGGAGCATGAAAGAACTGGGTTAAATATACCCACGAGAGGCAGCGGTGATGATGAGCTGCTTTCTCCATGTGTTGGTGTGATTTTTTGCTTTTCTTTTCTCCATTTAATTCAATGGAAAGTGCATTAAAATGAATCTCCTTTATAAACAATGATGTGGACAGCAGCTCAAATTTAGCTTTAAAAATCCTCTTTCTTATTGGAGGTGATTTGTTGCAACATTTATACAATAAAAAGGTAAATTAACTATTTGTTTATAATGCGGTGAACATAATTAAGCAGCTCGTTAAATCGGGTTAGAGAGAATTAAAGGTTTTTCTGCAGTCACCTTTCAGTCTGGTTTTACATGATTATGGAAAATAAAAGCTGCAAATAAACAAAAACATCACCTGAGGATGAAAACTGAGGTGCCTCTAAGGAAGCGTACTCGAGTGCTACTGAAGCATCATGTAGGCTGGCCTGCAGAGATCATGAGATCAAGTATTCCGATATTTAGAGAATCTGAATCAGATTCATCAGGTAAAGTCTGAACTGAACAGATTCTCCTGAAGGTTTAATACACATAAAAGATTAGTGGGGACCTCGATGGTTGTTCAGTATCTTGCTGAGATTAATAAACACTTGTTGGAATTGTACTGAAGAGATGGCTGTTTCAGATCAGGACCTCAGAGATGAGCATCGCTTTTGAATATTTAGTATATTTAGAAATTCCTTCGAACATAACCATACCATATACCACTGTATTTGTATGGTGCATTTACAAACAGCATGAGAGCTGACCAAAGCACCTCCCAATCAGTGACACAAACAACTAATTAAAACCCAGACAATAACAATACAGGTAAAAGGCACATACATTGCAATTTAAAAACAATATGTAAAAACAGATAAACAGCAGTCAAGCATTAAAAAATGTAAGCATTAAACGAGAGTCACAATCTAAAATCCAAATCATAAAAATGTGTCTTCAATCATGACTTGAAGTGATTGTTGAACAGTGAGTGGCAGTGTATTCCAGAGGGTGGGAGCGGTCCCCTAGCTTTATAGTTCACTTTGGGGGTGCGAAGCAGCAAATGGGCCCAGGCACATAGGGCGTGAAGAGGTCGGACAGATAAGAGGGTGTAAGGCCATGTAGAGCTTTTTATGCAAAGAGCAAGATTTTAAAATTCACCCTAAAAGCCACGGGCAGCCAGTGTAGGTGCGCCAAAACCGGGGTCACATGGCTGCATCTGTTTGTATTACTCAGGAACCGTGCAGCTGCATTTTGCACAATCTGCAACCGGTTCATGGCTGAAACAGGAATCCCGACAAGGAGTGAGTTGGTGTAGTCAAGGCGTGAAATTATAAAAAGTGTATCAAGCGGTGAAGTTGGAAAAAACACGATCTCACTACCGCATTTATCTGAGGGACCATTGTAAAACCCCCATCCAGTTTCACCCCGAGACTAGTAACACATGTCTTTGGATCCCATACATGACTAAATATTAAAAAACAAGAATTAAATCAAAATTCACTCACTCATTGTCTTAGCCACTTATTCACAAGGAGCTGGCGTCTAACTCTAGTAGACATCGGGCAAGAGGCGGGGGACACCCTGGACAGGTCTGTAGTCCATCACAGGGTCACACAAAGACAAATAACCAGTCACACACTCACTCACACCTACAGGGACAATTTAGAGTCAATCATCAACCAAACATGCACGTTTTTAGTCTGTGGGAGGAAAACAGAGCACCCAGAGCTGGGATTTAAACCTGCAACCTTTTTGCTGTGAGGTAACAGTGCTAACTGCACCACCATGCAGCCTCTAAAATAAAATCCAGTCCAAACATTAAAACAGGTTTAAGTTGATCAGAATAACATATTCCAGTGGAAGAAGCCAGTTTCCTCTTTCACAAATCACATATTGTGTTTGATATTGTTTACATTCTGGTCTCCAACCCTTCCTAAAGTTGTCTCATGGATGTTTCACCTTCTGGTTGAAGGAAACTTGTATAGAAAAACTTCGGTCAAATGTTTGAAACAAACTTCCAGCGAGGCAGGAGCGAATCCTCATGAGAGGAAATCAAAGTTTGAGACGTTTTACAAACTCTCTGGCGATGCCGTCACTGACGGTTTTAGTCCGGTGAGGTTCTGGACCAGAAATGGACTCAGTGAGACGCCTTCAGTAGGAGGGATGATTATTATTAATGATTAGCTTCACACCTGCTGCAGGTTTCTGACAGAATATATCTTCAAAGGAAAGAGGATTTTCAATCAAATCGTGATTTCCTGCTCTATGATTCATGCATCACGTTAGCTGCAACAAAAGGCATCAAAATCAGCTGACATGTTACTTCTTCTACAGACATCAAGGCTTCTGGGAAACTGTGATTAAAACATCCTAAAACGCGTCAGAGGGGCAGCTTTGTTAGCGAATGTCGGTCAGAAAAATAAATATACAGATCGCTTTCTGTTGTTATAACAGAAGCTATTCCATGCATGTACCAATTCTTTTGCAAAAATGGAAGGAAACTTGATTTGTAGCCAGCAAGTTCTGTTTTTCAGTTATTTGCAAAAAAGACAAATCTGGATATTTTTTGCACCTAAAAGATAATTTGAGAATACCAAGTTGTGATTTTAATAAAAAGACAATTACTGCTGAAACGCTGCAGAAAAGAAATTCATATCTTTAGTCTAAATCTGAAACGAACCTTTTTTACTCGAAGTTGCATTTTGAGGTCAGAAACGTTTGGTAAGAAACAAACAGAACAATTAAAGCAGTTTTCAGCTGTTTGGGAGATTCACTTAGCAGCAGCGCCTCCCCTCATTATTCACAAAAACACAGTAAATTCCTCTCCAGCTGCAGCAGAAAGCTGCAGACAGGTCCTTCGTTTAATGAGGCACAGATTCTCCCCATCTCTGCAGCAGAATAACTTCTTTGTTTTATATGTAACCAAATCCAGACTTTTTCTTTTCCATGTGCAGTCTTTTACCTCCACCTTCCTAACATGCTGCATACATAGAGGTCCACAACGCACCCACACACACACACACGTGGAAATGCAAACAAATGGAGTGACACCATTAGCCTTATTGTAAATATTTCCCTTTAAAGATCTTTGCTCTGGAAGGATCTTTGTTCCTGTCCTAAATCACTGCTTTCACTAATTTGCCCCTACACACCCCAGACCTTACATAACACACACTGTCTCTGCAGAAACACACACGCTGTAGTGATCGAGCAGTCTGAGATGTACACCAGCTGGTCAGAAAAAATCCCTCAAAGTCATCTGGTCCTGAGGTGGGTGATATTTATATTTCATATCTGAGATGTTGAGCTTGTTCCACATGTGACATCTTAAATTACCGTAATGCAGCTATTAAAGTGCTTTGAGCTATCTAGGTCTAATTACTAGCAGTTTTGTTTTCCCATGTGCTTTTGGATGCATCACACACACACACACACACACACACACACACACACACACACACACACACACACACACACACACACACACACACACACACACACACACACACACACACACACTGCCTCCAGACAGACGTCACGCTCCCATCTGTACAGAAAGTGGCCAAAAGGAATAGCTCAGCAGAAGTTAGCTAGCATTCAGAAAATGCAAATGAAATACAAAACCTTTTCAAGATATTTTTTCCAAGATAGGTTTTGGTTTTGTAAGATGTGTTTTTCTTTTTCTTTTCTTACTAAGATTAGTTGTTTTTCCACATGAAATGCTGTGAATCTCAGACTTAATGGCTAATAATTAGGATGCTAGAGCAAAGAGAGGGCTGGCACATCTGCCAGAGGTGGTTTTCTTTTTTCATTTTTTAAAATATGTTATGAGAAGATACAATGGTCATGGTAATAATAAATGGTCTGTATTTGATATAGCGCCTTTTAGAGTTCTACAACCCCCCAAAGTGCTTTACAACCCAACCAGTCATTCACACACACCCATTCACACACTGGTGATGACGAGCTACATCGTAGCCACAGCTGCCTTGGGACTCACTGACGGAGGTGAGGCTGCTGTACACAGGCACCACCGGTCCCTCCGACCACCATCAGCAGGCAATGAGGGTAAAGTGTCTTGCCCAAGGCCACAACAAGTCTGACAGACTGAGTGGGGCTCAAACCTGCAACCCTGGGACTGGCACTTAACTCCTCAGCCACAGTTGGGATTAACTTTTTCTTCATGTTTTTGTATGTCCTTAAATCTAAACTTTTCCCCCTTTATTTCTTCACTGTACCAAAAATGAACCAAACCATGACATTAAAACCAGGATTTTAGCCATTGCGTTACACCCCTAATGACACATAATGTTTAGATAAGTGACCACTGAGCTGTGGTTCCTCCCACACATTCACTGTCTCAATTATATTTACACGGTATTTAAACTGCAATATCAGGCTGTGAGGGCAGCTGCAGCTATCAGGTTTGTTGTCTGTCTCAAGGGAGCGAGGGTTAAGGAGCATTAATAAAAGCTGATTATAAAATATTGAAACACATCACCATATTTTTTCCAGGCCATATTGCTCAGCTATAGTAAGGTTGATGTTTTCTATAGTTAAGAATAAATTAAACTGACGTCTGAGTTTCCTGAAGCACCCTATTGATCTGTAGGAGAAGAAAAGACCAGTTCAAGCTGGAGTAAAGATTGTTTTTATGTAAAACTATTCATGAGGTGGAAACGAAGGTCTTTCTCTTCATGTTAAACATATCAAACCGCTTCCAGGAGGTATTACTCAGCAGATGCAGATCTCTCCCTGCAGGGAACAGATTATCTATCAGAGAAGTGAAGCTTTGTGGGGTGTTTTCTTTTCTCATTTTAACCTGATCAATTTTCCACACTTTGTGTCTTAATTCTCCAAAATGCTGCGCTAATCCAGTTTGTTCTGACTTGTGGAAGTCTGAGCTCCTCCAAGAATAAAGGATGTTTAAAGATGGGGTTCCTTAGAAATCAGGAAATTACCACCAACTTCATCTCCTAAAAATGTTATATATGCAGTCAGCCTCGTAGTATTATGCAAAACCAGTTTAACAGTCAAACTTTGCACATTTCCAGTTCTGCGATGAACAATTTTCTGTTTTGGATAACAATCTTTCATATTTTTCATGACAACCACATTAAAACAAACGGAAATCTCACTCTGGAGGGTTCCACGAGCGAACGGATTAATTACGGCTGAAGTCAAGATCAATTCAGGTTAGTGTGCACTTGATTAGATCAGCCAGAGTAATTTAACAGCTGCTGTCCTCGCTCAGAAGAAGAAACAGCAAAGTGAGGAAAAAAAAAACTTCCTGCTGTTTGGAATCAATCCAGATAAAATTCCTCTCTGCAGAAAGGAGAAGTGACTCATTCTGAGCGACAAGAGGGATCCAATGAATTTTAAACTTCATCTCCACTTTATGCTAAAGGAAGAAATCACTGAGCTAAAGCTCTTACTGATGCAGCAACCCTCCAGGAGGATAATAAACACATCAAACTTCTCTTCCATGAGCTGGAACTGTTATTTAAATAAAAACAAGTTTTATCTGTGTCTCTCTTAAAGGGCTCGTTTACTGAGAAACTGTGTAATACTTGTTCATTTTGACAAATAGTCGTCATTCTGAGCTGCAGATGCATGCTGCACGTGAGAAGACAGGAAATAAATGAGAAAACACCACAAAAAATAAAAAGAGCTTTCATGGTCCCACCCACCTTGGCTTGGGACCGCCCACGGGAAGGAGAGAGCAGAGCACTCCTTGGCTAGTAGAAGCATAGACATGAATACGTAGACACCCCATTGGGTGCTGGCGAGCGTAACAGTGTCGCCGCCATATTGGATGGGTCTCCTCACTCTACAAAGTCAATGCAGACTGGGCAACTATGTCCATTTTTGTGCTGTCTACGGTTGCAACAACCGATGTACTATTGAAAACAGGTCACGTGGGATTATGTGAATCAGTTTTTGAACTCTTAACTCCTAACTGTTCAATCTTAACTTTGTGCACTTTCCAGTGTTAAAGTCAAACATCTAAATAAAGTTAATTTAGAGTATTTATTTTGCAGATGTTATTAGTGAATGTAAAAATACATTTGAATTAAATTCTGCAACAGCACCGGTCTGTCCGGAGATGTGCCTGACTTCAAATCGGCTTTACTAAGGACAAATATTGGCCGATGCATAAAAAAACAGTAAATATCGGCCCGATATATTGGCCGACCAATATATCAGACCACAGCAGACTCACAGAGGACACAGAAAAAACAAAACGAGTGAATGAGAAGTGAGTTCTGGGCTTTCCAGAAGGAGGTGACCAGGAACTATGCTATTGAGATGCCTACAATCACCTCACTTGAATCTTTTTGATGAGGAGGAGCAACAGCTCTTACTCAGAGCAGATCCTGAACACCCTTTAAAGTAGGGGTCTCGAACGCTGATCCTAGAGATTCACATAAACTCAAACAGCTAATTCCATCCCATCTGCCAAAAGCAGAGCTGAGACCCAGATTTTCTTCTAATAGACACACTCCTTTCCTTGACCTGCAAAATAAAAGTACTTTTAGGCAAAACTGTATGAATACATTTAGGATTTGTGTGCTCTTCATAATTTGTTTGTGTGGCTAAGGCAGGTTGAATGACTTACGCTGGTTTATGGGGAGACTTTAGCACACCTTGTAAAGATACCGGGTCAAACGTAAAGCCACGTTTTGGTGGAACTGATGTAATGTATGTTCTGTTTCTGCCTTGTCAGGAAACCTCTGAATCCACCTGTCAGCCCCGCTCTGACTCAGAGAGGATTAAGGACTGCTCAGCTTAGATATCACGCTGAAGAGTCTGTTACTAACCTACAGATTTATCCCGTTACAGAAAAGTAAAAAAGACCTGCAGCTCCACTTTAGAGTCCAATCTCTGAGATGGTTTGATTCCCTCGGCTCAGATTGGTAATCTAGGAAGTTCAGAGACTGAGTGAAGGTCTCAGGCTCATTTCATGTCGTTTTTGAGTTGATGTGGAACAGTTTTTTAGAGATCTGCTGCTGAGGAAGAGGCGTCCGTTTTAAAAATGATTTCAGTAATCACATTTGGAGATGAACCCAAAAATCAGGTGGTGAACAAAATCGGCCAGTATTTGGCACGATGGGCTTCGTCGGTGATTAGAAAATCTGAAACTGGCAAATCAGATTTCCTTCCTTTTTTTCCCAAGTCCATGAACGCATCGTCACAAAGTGTTAATTTATGATAGCTGGAATAGATCTTTCCTTTTTAAAGATTTTACTTCCAGAATCATATATATTTGTTGTAATTTAGAGTCTTTAATAAGAAAAATATTTCCGTTGATTATAGTTGTTAAAAAAACATTATCGGTCACAACTGTGATCGGCAGGTCAGAGCTGTAAAAACATTTAGAGATTGGTATCAGCTCTCAAAACCAGAATGGGTTTACTGTTAGTCATACGGCTGACTGGTCCAGTAACAATCTGATAAAAAAGTTTGGGATTGTTGGAATATTTAGATTTGTAGAAACTGTAATACACATATTAATTACCTTTAATTATGATTTAAAAATCACATCTTTAAGTGAAATTACACAACAACAAATGTTTCACCCACATCACATTTTCTTTTACAGAGGAATACTTTTTTCATCTGTCTAAATCCAGCTGAGTTTAAGAGAAAAGTCGGTCCAACAAAGTTTAAGAGAGAAAAGATGGAGATCAGGAGGGGATTTTCCTAATGAGCAGCACAGATTTTGATCTGTATCCATGCAGCTCTGTAACATCCAAGTCCTGCATTTCTCTCAGCTTTGCCTTTCAAATTGAGCTCAGAGGGTCAAAAATGAAAGTGATCACAAATTGGATGACTTCCTGAGAGCTCACCTCTAAATGACCTTGGCACCTTCCTGAATAAACCGATAAGAACAGATCAAGATTCTGACATAATACCATCGCTCCAGGTGTTAAAGGAGTCCCAGGTGGCTTCATATCAGTGTCTGTGCAAGAACAGGCAGCTATGAGGGGATTTAATGAGCAGGTAAAACCCAGGTCGGGGATATGAAAACAGAAAACATTTTAAATCTCTTGGATGTTAACTTTTGCCGCAGCAAGATTTTAGTTAGTCTGAGCTAAAGGGGACGTGTTCTATGTCTTTTTAAACAAGTTATAATAGTTCTATGATTGAGACAAAACATGTACATGAAGATTTTTGCACAAAATCCCTCTCATATAAAGAGATTTCCGCTGCTTTATTATTGACATTTAGGGTATCCTCTAGAATGAACCATTTCAGGGCTCTGTCACTTTAATGCAAATAAGCAGTTTTAGGCCACGCCCACCCACCCCCCTGATTAGTTGCTATGAGGAGAGGAGAGTTGAGCCACTGCGTCGACAGGTGAGGGGGGGTTCTATACAAATTTTCCTTACTGTGACATCACAATAAGGGACATTTTCAAACGGCCCATATGATACCTGGAACTAAATTTTGACAGAAGATGGATGGACAGTTTTTATTCATGTTTGGAGTGTTTATAGAGGAAGTAGAGACCCACACGGCAGCACAAAAGGATGCAAAAAGTCAGTTTTGCTTAATATATCCCCTTTAAAGTACTGGGGATCCTGGAAGGAATGTGTATATGTTTGGAGACAGTGGAGTTACCCACTTAGGACCTAAAAGCATCCAGATGGAGCATCAGGATTAGTACCTTCATCAAAACCTGCCATACCCAATCCTATACATGTACATTTCCCCCTACAGGTGGAAAGGGCCAATTTTATCTCAGTTTGGTGGCATTTATTCCTTTTAAAGCAGAAAGAATACCAACGACTCAATGATCTCCAGCCCCTGTTCAACAGTAAACACAATGGGACGTCTTATATAACGCTGAATGAGCTGCCAGGTGAATTAGAGCCCAGCACTTGACGTGGAAAATGTTTCTAAAGCTACACCCCCAACAGAAAAACTCCTCTACGTTGGCCTGCAGAAAGAGGCGTCCTCATCAACAGATCTGCCGAGGTCAGGCAGGGTCACAACTCGTAGTGGGTGGACCTTCATCAGAGGC
Source organism: Aphyosemion australe (assembly GCA_006937985.1). Taxonomy (NCBI): domain Eukaryota; kingdom Metazoa; phylum Chordata; class Actinopteri; order Cyprinodontiformes; family Nothobranchiidae; genus Aphyosemion; species Aphyosemion australe. The sequence goes on from SSNS01000099.1 coordinate 373,522, forward strand.
ACGCTTCCTTCCCTGACTCCTTTCATGTGCTGCAAGTCGAGTGTTGTGCAGATGAAAGGAAACACGCAGCGATCTCCGCTGCGCTGTAGCAGGAGGTCTGTTGACTCGTGCACCGCAGGAAGAGAGGATTGATCGGGTATCAACACTGGTGACGATGTTTGTTCTGCTGGAATGAGAAACTTGGTCAGGACGGAGGAGAGGAGATGGAAGGAATTTAATAAAGGTTGGAGTCTAAACCGTTTCGAAGAAAATACTCAAATTCCCTAAAATAATTAAAATATCAGCTCTGACCACTCAATGCAAGGTTCTGTTGGATAACACACACACATGCTAGTTTTAGTTTCTGAATTCCTTCAAATTTGTGTTGCAGAAACAAAACAGCTCTACTTTGTCAACATCACATCACTTCCTCAGTAGCACAATGTTTCCAGCCACTCTGCACTCAGGACCACGTGGAGCCGTTGGCACTGATCCCAAATCCACAGATCCCAGTCCAATCAAGCATCTGGAGCCCCCTCAGGACCATTCAGCTGAAAATGCCCCCAAGCCAGACATGACAAAGGTCCCATGTCCTTGGACAGTGGCCACAGGTAGTTTAAATTTTGTATGAGGAGCTGAAACCAGATCAGACTTCTATTTTACACAATATCTGTGCCTCACATTTATGATAGATGAGCTGCTGGGTGAAAAGAGGGGCGAAGTTCGGGAAATACAGTATTCCAGAGTCCTTCAGCATGCTGGTGAAGGTTCTCAATCATCCAGGTCATAGATAGTGAAGGAAGTGTGAAGGAGTGAAGGGAGCTCATGTGTCAAACATGAAAAACCCACATTAAATAGGAGAGGAGGACTCAGGTTTCACCTTTCCAACACCTATAATGCAGCTCTGAATCTTATTCCCAAACAGTTTCAGTCTAGGTCACACCCTCCTGCATCCAATCAATACGACGACTCCCACACAATAGAGGCTAACGACTCATCGGATGGTAGGGAGGAGGGGTATTCATAGGTAGTTACTGCTTGTTAATCAACAACAGACAGCTACAGCTTATAAACCTGACCCTCCCATATTCCAGCCAGAATTGACAAAGCTTCTCTGATGAGAAGCGAAACGTCTTCAAGAAACCAAAGACATCCAGTTGCCTTCATTCAAACCCCTTTGAAGAACTCTTCAGTATTTGCACAACTCGAGTAGGACAGACATGTTGCTTCTTAATTCCTCTCTAACAGTGGTGTTTTGTTTCCAGAGGGATGGATTAATTTAGTAAAAGCAAAAAAGGTCACAAACTGAACAGACAAATTCTTTCAAGGCAGCAATGCTGGTTAAGCTTTGGTCAAAGAAAGATTCACTCCAACACAATTTTTTAGCCAAAATGTTTTACAGTCAGTCAATTTTTTTTTCCTCTCTTGAAATGTGTTTCCTTAACCTGTCAAATCAAATTCAAACCTATTTTTGCTCCAAAGCTTTAAATTCAATTAAATTGACACCTTTTCAGTTCACTTAGTGAAAGTTTGTTATTTAAAGTTGTTTTCATTAGTAACAGACAGATGGAGAAGGTTGAGTTCCCACTTTTGGCACTGAAGAACCATTTTTTTAGACAAATGCTTTAACATTTTGATTTAGCATCACCAGATCCTCTTCACTCTCTGACGATCCTCCATTTTACTCTTCCTTGGTTGACATAAAATTCTTCAAAATTAAGAACTGAACAAAACTAATGGAAATGTAAAATCTGCTGCTTTAACGATGAGATTCTAAACAAATCATAATGTTTTAGTTCTGATCCTGTCAGGCGTGGAGTTATTTACTCTGGTCGAGGCAGCTGCTCTGTTATTTTATGTGACTGATCGATCACGTAGAAGATTGAGTTGATTTAGTTGTTTTTTTAAAACCTAAACAGGCCTGATGTTGTCATGGATTCTCCTTAAAATGTAAACTCTGGATATTTTAGGCTTCAGGAAACTTCAGCTGTGAGAACTTTGTGCTTTATCTATCTCTGAAGTTTTATTTGAAATATTAGAATCATGGACAACTTTGATAAAAAGATGCTTTTATTTTGACGAGCCATAGAAGTGATGTTACAGTAAAGAGGAGAACGTTCGGGGCTTCCCCACTCAACAGTTTTTTGTATCAAATAATTACCATCTGAAAAATTAATTGTAATTTTTTTTACAAAAATTTAAAGATGCAGAAAGACTCATGCTAATTCCTTAATTATGGCTTATTAATCCTTGTATTTACACATTTTACATTTGGAATTGATGTTTTCTTCCAGTTTAATGACTTTTAAATGGTTATTAATCAGCAAGTTTGAAACATATTTCACTTCCCTTTACCTGTTTTATTTAGTAGTTTTCATCCTACTTTTGGCTTAGAATAGTTTGTTTTTGTGGTTTATTGCATCATAAATGGTCTTTAGGTCATCTGATTGCATTTATGTTCATGTTTTTATTGACACAATATTCCGTATTTGGCTGCTTTGGATAATTGAAGCGTCTCAGTTTCAGATTAAAACATTTGTTTGACAGTCATGTCTAAATGGAAAAGCTTGAAGTTTCAAAGCGCTGCAGGATTTTTGATCCCACTGGAACGTCAGAAATTTAGATGTATTGTTTTCTTAGATGAGATAAAAGTCAGATTTGACTTTAATTTATGCAACTAACCTAACTAACCTGTATTTTTAAATGCTGTAATTAAACCAAACCTCCAAACACTCCTTTAAATTCCCCTTAACTCTAGAGCTGAAGTTTTAGCCTTTCGGTTACGCGTTCTTTCTTGTCGTCTTTTATTTGCTCTAATTCTGCTTGAGTCTTTTCATCTTTGGTGTTTTCCTCCTTAGAGCTTGTCAGTACATCTGAGCCTCAGAAAATTAAAGTCCTCACGCATAAAAAAGTCCTCAGAAGATTCATAAAACCCCCACTGACTTTATCCTAGCGGAAAACAAAACCACACTACAAAGAACCAACATGTAAAAAGCAATAAAAGCTCCCCCAGTGGGGGAAATATGCCAGGCTTTATGATTTTAAAGGTTCATCAGATATAAATCTCACCAAAGAGGTCTGAGTCGTCCGACTTCATATCCTGGATTCTTAATTGCGAAAACAAAAGAAGGTGTGTGAAATAACCAAATAAAACAACGGCCTGTGGAGACGGTTATTAGGCATGAATAATTAACGGTACGGCTGACAGGCGTGGAATAAAAGTGTGATGGCAAACCCATAGGAGGGAGCGTGATACGTGTGCTACACTCGTGAGAGGAAAATGAGACGAGCCCGAGCGTCGGAGCCTTGTTATGTCATCGTGCTGACTTTTAATTTTTCCTGAGAGAGCAGTTTAACACATCAGGTCTTGTTCAGGGAGGCAGGCTGAATAAAACTGTTTCTGTTCTCGGTGATAAACCAGAGGTGGACCACAAATGCACCAGGCACAACCAAGCTTGTAAGTCAAACTTCATCTGGTGTGTTTATGAATTAAAGCCTAAATCATGTAAAAAAAGAATTAATTAGGAAATAATTCCTTCCCTCCAGCAAATTATCGTCACATAAAACTGTAAAAAATGTGCTAATCAGCCTTCATTTGATGAAATGATGCGTTATGACTGAAAACAACCAGATCTGTTATCTGGGATTATGAGATAAGTGATTGGTCTAAAAAATCAAGATCTGTGATTTTCCAGATGGTGCAGTAAAATAACTCATGAAAGCGGCTGTCCGGAGTTTTCCCCTTTCAGGAATTATGTATGATTTTTCAGAAATCCATAAAAGTGATTGTCTTATCGTGTACTATGATATAACGTAAGCGATACGTCATTTTTTTTTTTTTTTTTGCTAAGCTCGCCCCCTGCACCGTAAAGCTCCCTTCAACAGGAAACTGAGCGCCGACCAGAACTAACCAATAGCGTTAGATTATCGCTTACATGCGTCAGAGTTAAGGAAGTACCTCGGCTGATGCAGAGTTGATGAAGTTTTCACGGACAACTAAGTCTTTAAAATATAAATATATGAAAACACAACATGACATGAGAATAATAATTGTAAAACAACGTGTTTTAGCTCTGTTTGTCGGCTACAGAAGCACATTCATAAACAAAAACGTGCAGTCGCCACCTTAAATAACCGAATCGAACAACTCTTAGTGTGATACGCTTGTCAGCCACTAGATGGTGCCATCAGATAAAAGAAATACTCCGGACAGCTGCTTTAATTCTAGAAAATGAGCTCTGGAATTTTTATATGATGGGAATGGTTTGTCTCAAGAAAACAAGCTACGATATCTCAACATAATGAGATAAATGACATATTTCAAAACAAGCACAACCATCTCTAGATAACAAGATAAATCAGTTCAACAATACGATCTACGTTATCTCTAGATAAAAAGATTAATGGCTTATCTAAGGAAAACAAACTTCATCAGCTCTAGATAACAAAAACAACATCTTAAGAAAACAAGCTTCATTAACTCTAGAGAAAATAACTTATTCTAATAAAACGAGCCATGATTTCTCTAGATAACAAGATAAATGGCTTAAGATAAATGGCTCAAGTAGGCTAGCCCTGTGATCTCAAGTTAACGTGAAAAATAGCGAGCTATGATTTTTCTAGATAACAAGATAAATGACATGTCTCACAAAAACAAGCTAAAACAAATATAAGTTGGTCCCTTTCAGGAAACAAGCCCTGCTATTGTGACATCTGTCGTCTCACATTAACAAGATAAATAGCATATTTATTTATTTAACATATTTTTCAGGAGGATAAAACTGCTTGAGATGTGACGTCTCGAGCAGGTCCTCCTACCATACAACAAGTAAATAAGATGGCAGACTTTACATCATCATAAACTAAAATAACAAAACACAAAAAAAAACTAAATAAATCAAAACAAACAGATAAAAACACTTTATTTATATAATATAAAATCAGTCCCTTTCAGGAAAACAAGCCCTGCTATTGTGACATAAGGATTTCTGGAATATATAAGATTTGTTATCTCACATTAACAAGTTAAATGGCTTATCTCAAGCTAGCTAGCTCTGTGATCTCAGTTTAACATGATAATTATTACTTTGAGATAACGTTAGTGTTAGAGTAATAGATTTCCGCTCTCACCCATAAACTCACCAAATCTTTTCACAATCATATCAGCTGCACATACTACAAATAGGTGTCAGTTTCCAGTCTGGTGAACCATTTTTCCAGAATGATGTAAAAATAACCTTTTTTATTCTGAAAGAGGATGTAATGGACACCAAACTAGACACAGATGAACCCAGATATTTTCTGAATCTGTTAGTGAATCAATTGCACCACAGCTCCTGCTCATTTCAGTGTTTTCCAGCTCTCATAAAGCCCACGATAATTGAATGGAGGGGTCTTTTTGACACTCTGTGATTGAAACCTCAGCGTGAGACATTTGTGTTGACATCAGCGTCAGGACCTGTGCTGCCTCGTCCATCAGAAAAGCCGAAGTAAAAAATAATCAATGGTTTTCACTTCCCCTGTCAGCTGTTTTAATGTCTGCTGCTTTATTGAGATTAATTGATAGTTGCCCCCTCCCCACAAATAAACATTCACTCTCTGCTATCTCTGAGTTGCACACAGAGATTTAATAGTCAGTTTGCATCAGCCTGCTTTTATGTAAAAACAAGTGGGTCCTTTTGTGAATCCAGATAATTCCATAAATAAACACCCTCAGAAAATGACATGGACTGTGATTGTTTTGACATTTCTGGCTCAAATTGAAATTCTTAAAGGCTACAATTTATGTTGCATTTAGAGGTTTTGAGTTTAGGTCCAGACGCCGTTTCTGTACAAAACAGAACACGGTGACATTAATAGAACTAAGTGCACATTTCTTTTAGTTTGAGACCAAAAGAGAAAAACAGATTTCTCCTCCTGCCTCATCCCTTCAAACAGCAGCACCAGGATTAGACAGTCGTGTTGTCATGCACGGCTGCAGCCGGAGTTACCCCCCACCCCCACCCACGCACACGTTAATAGCCGCCTTGAGATTGAGGGAGAGAGGGAGGGCAGAGGGAGAGAGCTCACGAAGACTCTGGCTGATCTGAGGTAAATGGGCAGGGGTGTAAGGAAGAGGAGCCCAGCCAAGGCTCAGGGAATCCCCATAAGTCTGGACCATAACTCTGGCTGACAGGCACCACTGATGCCAGAGCCGCTCAGGATGAAAAAGCTCCCGCTTTCTCCTCTGCAAACTGCCCAGGAGTTAAAATACTGCCCCATTAGCTCATCCTATGGGTGGAGCCCAGACTTCCTGCAGAAAGAAAATAAGTCGTGCCTGGATACATATTTATAAAAACCTGAAATATTTCATAAAGGCATTTAGTTATTTAAAAACCTTCTTACAGCTAAGTTCATACATTTAGTGACATTGATGGATTTTAATTGTAAACTGTTAAAAATAGTTTGCAGTATTTGTCTAGATCAGGGTCTACAACCTGGAGCCACATTTAGCCTTCTGACCCCTCTAAAGCGACTTCTTGTAAGTTTGATTTAAAAAATCAAAATTTTATAGCCAAATTTCCTCTAGTTATTTTATGAAACTTCCCTACTGTGCATTTTTCCTCCAAAATAACCACAAAATGTAATCACCCAACATGTTTGAGGCATTGGTGGCGGAATTGGTAGCACTGTGGCCTTGCAGCAAGAAAGTTGCAGGTTCAAATCCTGGTTGCAGCCTTTGTTCATGGAGTTGACATGTTCTCCTTATGCATGCGTGGGTTTTCTCCGGGTACTACGGTTTTCCTCCCACAGACCAAAAACATGCATGTTAGGTAAACTGTAAGTATCTGCTAAATAAAAAAACATAAAGTGCTGCAAAAGCAGAGATTTTGAAGCCTAGAAATCTGGACAGACAATAGTTGAAGCAAAATGATTTTGCTCTGCATGTTGGTCTAGCCACGCTCCATAGGAGCCTCAGCAGGTCTCCCATTGGACCGAGCAGTATTGTGTTATGCCAATCAAGAGCACTTTATCGGTTTGGTGGGCCAATCACAGCGCTCTATCGATTTGGTGAGTGGAATGATGCGATGAAGCGGAACAACAAAGATGGCAGTAGCCCGTTTGAAACAGCTTTGGCATCAACTTTGGAGTATTTAGACTTGCGCTTTTCTTTGAGTCAAGAGCAGATAGAGGTACTTAAGTCCAAAGGATGTATTTGTGTCTTCCTCTACAGAGTATGGCAGACTGCCACGTTGACTGACATCAGTAGCGGTGAGTATGTCACGTTGTTTGTTGTCCAATAGCATGTGGGGACAGTTTGAAAGACAACTGTAGATGCCATCCAAAACTGAGCTCTGTCTATGGGTCATGGGTCGCCAGATTATATTTTCACACATATAGGATGGCTCTCCAGGCTTGAGACTTTGCACACTTTTAGGAAATTCTTTGATTTTCAGGCATGAAAATATGAAATTGTAATAAAATACAGGAAGATTTTGAGATAATGGATGCAAAGTAAAGCTTAGGCACATGAGCAGTTAAAGTAAATACAAGTTAGGCTACAATCCAAAGTTTTCCCCCTTTCAGGAATGATCAAGAACGTCTTTAGAATATATATATATATATATATATATATGCTTTAATAAGAGCTCCAATAACCTAATGTTTAAAGATTAAAGTCCCATTATTTGTCACACACACCAGCTCAGTGGCCTAGTGGTATGAATGTCTGCCCTGGGACTGGGAGATCGGGGTTCAAATCCCGATCGGTTCATACCAAAGACTTTGAGGGAAAAAAATGGGATCCAATTCCTCCCCGCTTGACACTCAGCTTTAAGGGGTTGTCCCGAGCGTGGCCGTGTCTGCAGCTCCATGGGGATGGGTCAAATGCAGAGACATAATGGGTTTTTTTTGTTGCCTTTTTTAAGACATTATCTGGTAAATTAATTTATCAGTATTAATTTTCTTCATTTTTTATTAGTAAGTGAAGAAGTTTAATTGTCTTGGATACAGTGTTCTTCTCAATGAAACAAAAAGTCACAAATTAATGTAGCACACATTTAAAATATGAAACTTTATAAATAGTGTTATCTTAATCATGAGGGTCTTGTTGATTTAATGGTTCTCTACACATTTTATTTTGAAGGCGAGATGAATAGAAATAGCTCCATTAGTCAGACAGGTTGCAGACCTCATGTTCACCAAAGTCACAAAATATATTCAACTTTTGACCAAGAAGACAAAATAAAGAACGACACACGATGAACAAAATTAGCAAAACGTTTGTTAGTAAACAAACCTAAAACATTAGCTTCAGTGTTACCTCTAACACCACAGCATGTAAGAAAACACTCATGACGGTATCTCACATCCGATACATTTCTGATCCCACAGCAGGAAGCTTCATCATAATCCAGGGCGTTCTTTCATGTCGTTACTAGGATTCATCAAGCACTGAGATATTAAACACCAAAAGAACAGATGGCACATTGATTCTGGGTTATTACTTTATAATAAAAACTGATAACATCTGTAGATATGGGCTTGATTAAGGCCATTAAGCCAAATTCACTCCGGTACAGTAAATGTTCTAGTCTTTCTCTTTTACTTTTATCTTGTTCAGGTTTATGACCCAGTCCTAAACTGTCCCAGCTGCTGAATCTGTCCTCTGTCCTGATAAAATGGTTGTTTGGATTTGACAGCAGCAGTTGGGTGTTGGAGGGCATTCGTTTGGACTTGGTTGTGTTATTTCTGCAACCTTCCAAAGTTCAATCTGAAGTCTCACAGCGAGCGAGGTAATATTTACAACAGGACCTTGAATATGATCCTTTTTTATGCAGATGTTCAGCACATGTTACGGAAGTGTGGTGGAGAAGTGCTGGGCCCGTTTTTCACATTAATACAGTTATTCCAAATATGCAAACATGGAACGCAGCTCATGGGTGGAGAAGGTAAAATAGGAGTATGAAGTTATTTTAAATTTAAGCACACTGAAGCACAGTCAGTTTGTCATTTAAATGCATATTGCCATCTATTACGAATGCATGTTTAAATTTGCAAAATAAGTTTATTTACGGATCTTTTTGTGAAACTATTGTAGACCATATTTGATCACTTGTGTAGCCTAAACCAGAACCTATATTTAAAAATATAAAATAATATGTTGAGAGTCCTTTATCGGATTAGGATGGCACAGAAACCAAGACAAAGTTCCCCAGAGATAATAAAGTGTGCTGTATCATACCATATTACATTGTATTAAATTATGTTGAATCAAGCATGAAATCGATAAATTATCAAAATGTAGTTAATTTAATTCCAACCTGATTTGTTTTACCAAAGAGATTTTAAGATAAATAATTTAAATGTTATTATGTATGAAAGCTTTTAGAGGAAAGAATCTCATAACTTGTTGTTCTGGTTTTTATTTTAGTTTTCTAATTGCGCCCATAAAACCAGATGTTTATAGTTTGACTCAAACACCATCGAGACTTGTGCTACAAAGGAGAATCGCTAATTTAACTCTAGTACCCATCGACTGCAGGCAGAGCATTTCTAAATGTTTACCTCTGTTTCTTGGCTAAACTCAGCGTGTAGGTGGGATCAGTGACTCTGTAAATGACAGCTTCTGCTCAAACAAAGCGTTTGTGTGTCACACGCGGTGATTCAGAGATAGTATTTCTGAGATAAAGTTGTGGTAGAGGGAGATCAATGCATGTTTTCCTCCAGGCGGTGTCATCTCCGACTGGATGGGCTGAATGATTTTTTTTTATTTGCCACCACAACCTGTGAAAAATCGATAATTACCCCTCCACACACACATACTCTCTCTCAAACCCAACGTCTGAGATTATTTTTCTCTCCTGTTTATCACAGCTGCAGGGTCGAGTTTAGGTTAATTGCAAACTGAAGGTGATACTGGATAATTATGTTTGTACTTGAGTCAGGTAGAGCACACATTTCATTTAGTTATAATGTCCAGCATTCATTTTTACATCACATAATGGAGGTGCAGGTCTAAGTTATTAGCATTACCTAAATAGTCAAAAGGTTAAAAGCAGCAATGTACTCAAATTCTGTAGTTTTAAGATGCCCTTTGAACTGTCTGAACGTACAAATTTTTCTTCAACCCCCATGGCCTACATTAGCCGTAAAAAGGAAATACAGTAGACGGTAAAAAAAAATGTGTGAGAAAAAGCCAGAAAAAAAAGGACTTCAGTACCTCTATCTGCTCTTGACTCAAAGAAAAGCCCAAGTCTCAATAGTCCAAAGTTGATGCCGAAGCCGTTTCAAAGCCGCCATCTTTGTTGTTTTGTTTTGTTGCAGTGCTGGTGCTAATCTCGCCCATCAAACCACTAGAGCACCCGTGATTGACAAATGGTAAATGGCCTGTATTTGTATAGTGCCCTCTTAGGGTTCTACAACCCCCCAAGGCGCTTAACAACACAATCAGTTATTCACCCATTCACACGCTGGTGAGGATGAGCTACGATGGAGCCACAGCTGCCGTGGGGCGCACTGACAGAGGCGAGGCCTGCCGTACACCGACGCCACCATGCCCTCCTACCACCACCAGCAGGGAAGGCGGGTTAAGTGTCTTGCCCAACAGCAGCATTCTCTGACGGGAGCCGGGATTGAACCTACAACCTTCCAATTACTGGACAACCTGCTCTACCTATTGAGCTAAAACTGCTCAGGCCAATGGTAGACCTAGCATGGCTAGACCAACCTGAAGAGCAAAATCCTTTTGCTTGTGCTACAGTCTGTCTAAGCTATCAATGTTGCAATTTTTACAAAAAAAAGGAAGAATGGAGACAGCAGACAAGTCGTCTTGCTGTTAGCCAATCAGAGGTGAGATGTTTACTGTTGTGCATGAATATTAATGAATAAGACACGTAATCATGTCGCCAAAGCATTTTATCTCACAGAAAACAAATCACAAGTCATTTATTCACACTAGAGACCACAGCAGATGTATTAAAAACACAATAAGACCTTTAATGTCAAACTCACAAAGCAAACAGTGGTAATTACATGCTGTTGCAAGCATGCTCATCAAGTTCAGTGGCTGTGAGAGCATTTCTTGTTTTGTAAAACATCAAGAAAGAAATGTTGGCACATTTTTTTGTTTTTGTTTTGTTGCTGCAACAATCCCTGGCACTGAGGATGAATAACAGCTAATGTTTCCTGACACACCTGCCCTCTTTTTGAGAAGGCAAAAGTTCACATCGCTCTTCTTTAGTCTCTTTTTCTGAGATGCAAATGCCACTAGCTTTTAGGAGATGGGAAATCTTTCACAAAAAATGCATGTAGCACACTGTAAGTTTTTCAGAATTTGTAACTTTTACTGTAAATGCAACATAATGCCTAATTTAAAAATGAGCAAACTGCATGTGAGCAAAGAGATGCTGGTTGCTTGGCAGCAGAGAGTTCATTGCAAATTTCCCTTTTCCCTTTGAATGAGACAGAGGTGCAAAACTCTCAATAACTCACAAAAGACGTATGAGCCTTTTGTGAGTTTACACCTTGCACATTGAGTAGGAAATGTGCTGTCTTGTCTTGTTTCAGGGCAAACACCTGCCAGCTGGGCCAAAAACATTAGATTTTTGAAAGAAAAAGAATGTAAAACACACTCATATGTAGTTAACCAGTTTCATTGTCACCTGATGTGAAAATAAGTTGTTTTTAGTAAACGTTTGCAAGTCTGATATACTGAAAGTTTGAGCAAACTAAACCTAACTAACCTGTTAAGGCTCATGCAGTATTTTAAGCATGCTGTTGATTGATTTCCTGTAAAAAAAAACATATTTTTGTTCCTGCAAAATATTCTTTGCTGGTCTTTTTTAGTCATTTTTAATAAAGGACAATTTCAGAGTGCATTGAAAGTTTATTTGCAATATGACCACTAGATGGCTCTATGTCCCACACACTGCACCTTTAAATGTTGTGTTTCTTGCAATAAAGAACTGTTTTTAACTTCATAAAAGAAGGTATTCAAAATTTGAAATTTCAGGAGAAATTGTAATTAAAATAGCTAAAAAAAGGTTCAAGATTTAGTTTTAGTTTACTTACATGCACAATCAAACGAATAGCTATAGAGGATAACGTTTTTAACGGGAGTTCAGGAAAACCAAGAGTTTACTGAAGGATGCAAGGATTCCTTATACAGTAATGTTAAAAATGAGACAAGTGTCATCATCATTTCCACGCGTTTGTGTAAGAGTCTGCAGCAGTTATTCTAAAACCAGAAGTCAAGCTACGACAGCTCTCTGATCACTGCAGAGACCTTGTGAGTCACAGCTTATTGAATTGATCCTCTACAGGAGACGCCATCCCGACTCGGTGAGGGCACTGACTCCTGATTAATTTCTCTGTTGGACGGACCACAGCTGTCTGATTTACTGCCAAACAAAATGATTCTTTTTTCTTAAAGATATTGCAACATTGATCACTTTACTGCTGAGAGAGGACATGCAGAGCACCCTTCTGCCTCCCTACGTTTCTGTCTTTTCTTTTTTCGGTCTTCGTGTTCGTGATCTGCTATGAACCGAAAAGTGAGGGTGGGGGAGGAGGGGGGACTGCGACAAATTTTAATTCAGCCCCTGCAGCAGCGCATCACTCTAATCGATCTTTTATCTCAGATGCCTCACCTGTCAGACGACTTGTCTAAAGATGGAGGGACAAAAAGCCGTCTTTGGAGCAGGAGATAATCAAGAGAATGGATGAAGCAAGAGATTTTAGATGAGATTTGTGTCTCGTGAAGTGATCCTGCTTAGAACACCCCTGAGCTTTGTTTGACACACACGCACACACACACACACACACACACACACACACACACACACACACACACACACACACACACACGTATATGCACACATACACCTCATAGTGATATATAAACTGTAGTAACTGCACTAGATTTAATTGTAAGCGTAAAAATAGTTTGTGTTCTGTTAGCAAATGACAAAAGCATAAAAAAATAATAATTTCTGCCCAAAATCTGACATTTCCTCTTTTCATTTTTCTAAACGTCATCTTTATTTTTTAAGATTTACCTTTTTTACGTCTGTATCAGTTCTATTGAAGATTAAAAGACTTTCATTAAATACCGGGTGATTAGGTTTATAACAATGTTTTTGATGACCCTAGACCTTGAGAAATTTAGAAAATCATATTAGTAGCATTAACCTTTCGAGGTGTACTTCTTGCAAACATTTCGGGACAATGGAAATGTTGGCAAACTGACAAAAAAGATATTATGAAGAGATTAATCAATGTCATAGTCTTAGAAATCGATATTTTCAAACCAAAAATGCAAACTTGAGCTACTTTTCCTCAGATAAAAATGATTTAAAGCAAACATGCATTTCAGTTTATCCATTTACATCAAATAACTGAACTGATACGTAAACTCCAGTTTATCTTCACTTTCCAAGCTGTCTTTGCAGCTTTTTCTTACTGGATCTTCAACCCAAATGTGACTCATTCTGACAGAGTTGACCTTTGAAGGAACAGAGTCACTAAAATAAAACTCTGGTTTCCACAAGTTTGATAAAACTTCACTCTGTTAGTAAAGCATCTCTCCTCCTTCCCATGTGTCACTTAGCTTTCACTGACTTCTCCATCTCAAACCAATTACTAGGCCCCTTTCTGGTGGCTGGGGGGCCAGATGGGAGGCATGGAAGTAAGAAATCACATAAAATCCAATACAAACTGAAACGACTAAAGGTTCAGGATTTATTTAGAGTATTGAACTAGAAAAGGTCATGAGCCGAGTGGGATAGCTTCTACTGAAACAATGAACTCTTACTCCATAATTTTTATGGCCTCACAGCTGGAACATGTTTAAATACCAGCCCTGCCTAAATTCATAGCCTGACACAATAATAAACATTTCCCTGACAGTTTTAAGAGAGAGGAATGGTCTAGAGGAGACGTTTCCGATTGTCCAGCCGTGACATCTCTGCTCAGTTTGCTCCATCCTGATGTGAAGAAGGCTGACATCCTTGACCAAAGCACAGCCAGAGTGAGGCCAACAGGGCCAACCGAGGACCGGCTCCTCCTGAAGATTAAATAACTTCATAGCCTGAATAATAACTGCTCTTGTTTCTGTTTTATTTGTTCTTTTGAGGGTCGTTGGCTGGTTAAAAATGATTAATCATGTCCAAACTACTGAGCTTGTCAATCACGTTTTCTGCTGCTGAAGTAAAGCTGTAATATCTCATTTACAGGGACTGCCCTGTTATAACCACAAAATCACGATTTGATACCTGAAGGACATGGACGTAAAGCCATACTATGCAACTATTTCATATTTTAAATCATGTTCTTAAGCCAGTTTGTGCTAAAATGACCCTTTACAGGGTTAATGAAATGTCACTCAGACCCCCACCGCCCTCTGTGGCCAGAATACCACACTTGCAACTTCAGAGTGGCGGTCCGGTCCCTGCTGAACTTAGTAAAGTGGAGCTGACATGCCTGGTGCTGCAGTCTGCTTCCAGCATGTTTCCTGCATGTTTTAGATCATGAACACAGCTGATGTGTTTGATTTAGTGATGAACCGCTCCTGTAGACACTAATGAAGGCTGAGGAGACATTTCAGCAGTTAGATTAAGGTGTTAAAAAGACCAACGCACTGCAAGGAGATAAGTTTCACTTTCGCTTTCGCTAACGGACACTAGGGGGTGCTAAAAACAAGACAAGACTGCCTAGTGTGCCTTTAAAACAATTATTGCAGTTTTTGTTTTAAATCTGTCATTTAGGCTGTCTCCAAAGTATTCGTTAAACAGCAAGATGTGAAATGTTGATGCAATCCAATACACTTTGATATGATAGGGTAGGGTAAGACCAGATACAGTAAAACAGGATTCAAAAAGAAAGGGTGCGGTATCGCACAACAAGACAGGTTACAATACACGACAGGAAGTGATGCCACACAACAAGACAGGGTGGTACGATACATTATACTAAGCTAAGATACACTGTGGTACAATATAATATGACACATAGTGATTTTATGTAAAACATGGTCCAAAGCTAAAACAATATGATACAATATCAACTCAACTCAAACTTCATCACATTAAAAACTAATCAAAATGTAAGTGCTGAACAGATAAGAGTCACATCGACAAGTTCCACAATAACTTTGAGAAATTTCCAAAATCTTTTCCGACTTGATGATAATGGAGAACTGCAGAAAGATGGATGAAGAACTGACACAGAAATAAAAAATGTTAAAACTTTAAACGACTCTGGAAGGTTTGAAACTTTGACAAATGCCACCGAACTAAGGCAGGAAGACACTCCTTATACACACTCGGTGTGTCTTTCAGTTTCTTTTGTGACTTTGGCTGCTAACTTTCAGAAGGCAGCCATCCAACAGCATCCAGCTGATTACCTCTGCTGCCTCGTCTACAGCCAAAAAGACTTCGTAACCCTGGCAAAGGGATCTCTAAACAAACCATCGGGGGCCGGCGAGCTCTTGTCCTTCTCTAAGAAACACGACAGGCAACAGAAGAGCGATGCATCTTTATAGCATCAGCTGGGAGTTGCTCTGGCTTTTTAAAAACACTCTGTAGAATTGCGCCTCCTCCTAATGTGTTATATAACCTTATTTACAAGTTTAGTCGGCAGAGCTGCACTGCAAATCAACTCTGCAGGGTATCCGTAGGGATGAAATTTAAACAGGTGGAGAACGGTAAGACAATGAGCCCTTCCCTGCAGCTGGTAATAATTAGAGCAACACACAGGCTCCTTGTGTGGGTTTATTTAAAAAAAGAAGAAGAAAAGTGAGAACGCTTTATGTAGAAAGGCTGTAAGCTTCAGTTTGAGTCCCAACACACATTACATCTCCCTGGTTCTATAATTTATGGCAGTCGTCCCTCTGTGTGTTTGAGTTAAAGCACATCCTGGCTAAATGGAAGTGAGGTTCTGGTTGAATCTTTTTGACTAGAAACCCGTTTCAGACTCAGAGTCACACACACTTCATTAGCTAATTAATTCCCTCTAAATGACAAATGTACAAGGCAGAGCGGCGGCCCTCACATGAATACTAACAGGACTGTATCAGGTGGTCATGAGCAGACCCAAACGACCTATAGAAAAAGGTGAGAAGAGAAACAAAGAAGCTTCTGGAGAGGATGATGAATAATACAAGCAATGAACAGATGCAGGACGGAGGAGTGAGTTGATCTCAGTCCTTTAATGTGACCTCACATAAGAGGAGATTCCTCCAAAGGGTCAAACGATAAATCTTTCTTCAGTTTAACACGATTTTCAGAGACTGCAGCGTCTCAGAGTCTCTCCAGATGGTCTGGGTCACCAGAGGAAACACCTCCGCAACCAGATACAGGTGTTAGAAAGCCTCCTCACAAAATACCAAAACAATAAGGAAACAAGCCAAAACTGATCCGAAAATCCTTCTTTTAGAAAGTAATTTCAGTGTTTTTGAACTGTTGGACTGTGTGGGAATTCAACAAATAATTAATTTCTTCAGCTTGATTCAGTTACCTTTTAAACTCATCATGAAAGTTCAATTATGAACAATGTGTTGCTTTATTTATGGTGCCACAAGCTTTAGAGTTGTTCCAGCAAGAAGAGGATTTATCACCTCCTACAGCTACTGCACACACAGAAAGGTATAGAGCATCCGTGTTTATTTAGTCTGATAGATTTCCAAAGGCACCAAAAGAAAAACTGGTTGAAAGTTGTGCATTTTACTGCTGGTAAAAACTTAACCACCAGCATAAAACAGCTCCTCAAGTTCCCTCTCCAGGTTTCTCATTCAGCCTGATAAGATTTCACCCTTAATCTGAAGGAAGAAAATCAAAAAGCAGACCGTGAACCTGACTTTTTGACATTTGGAGAAATTCACTTCCTTTTTGTCCTCTTGAGACCTGGATGAACTATAAAACTATCACGTCTGCATGCTGGCACAGTTTGGCAGCTCTGTAGCATCGCAGCAAGAAGGTTGCATTTTCAAATCCCCCCCCTAAAATGTAAGAGTTACATGTTCTGCCCTGCATGTGTGGGCTTTTTGCAGGGACTCCGGTTTCCTCCAACATGCATGTTAGGTTTAATCTTAATAAACAAACATAAAGAAATGTTCTTAAACTGCCTCTCCATCTAGTAATTTGAAGTGTTGCAGCTGTCATCAACCAGCCTAATCCTGTTTCTGCCATGGGTTTATCACAAATGGGTTGTTTATTACATTGCAAGTGTTAGCTATGTAGTTGTCTAGGGCAGCACTTGAAACAACGCAGAAAAGAGAAATGAGCCAAACCTCACATATACACCCGGTGCGTGAGCGGCGCATTACGGCAGCATTGCATCTCTGCAGCTCACAGAAGCCGATGGTTTGGTTAACGCCGGACGTGGCACGTGTCAGAGCGTGTTGTTTCGCCACGCTGCTAAAGATAGACTTGGATTTTATTTTTGACATGCAATGCTTCCAGAACGGATCAAGCTCTACAGCTACCATAGGGCTTAATGACCAAGGTTACTTGTTATTT
This sequence comes from Aphyosemion australe, assembly GCA_006937985.1. Lineage (NCBI taxonomy): Eukaryota > Metazoa > Chordata > Actinopteri > Cyprinodontiformes > Nothobranchiidae > Aphyosemion > Aphyosemion australe. The sequence continues at coordinate 390,996 of SSNS01000099.1, forward strand.
TTTAAATCTGATTGGCCACTCTGAGTTGCACATGCAGGCTAAATGTGAAAATAGTCTTCTACCCCTATTTCCTGCATTTGCCGCCGATAGAAAATAGACAGGGAAATGCTCGGATTAGAAAAGCCTGACAACTGCACGTTATATCACGTTTTCCATCTCTAAAAGCCCATAAAATAGGAATAAGGTGGATACAATATTCAAATAACTCACAGAAGAAATCAACACATAGTAACTGTGTGTTTTAAGCTAAGCTGTTTTATTTTCTAAACCTGATGAGGAGATTTGACTCTAATCAACCTGAGCACAACCAGGAAGCCGTGCTTCGTCTTCCTTCATGCATTATGAAATAAATACCACTGAAACTCTGCTGTAGCTTGTGTGCACATTAAATGCAGATGTACGATAAAAAAATCCATGCAGTTCTCCACTAAGCAAATCTAGTCAAATTCCAGGCAAGGCGCCAAAACATCACAAACAAAACCAGACTCATGTTGACTGTATTTTCTTTTATTCTCTTGAAATGTGAACGGGCATCCCTCTGCTAGCATCGGTAGCTGCACTAAACCTTTGTAAATAATCAAAAGTATATATTTCATCATGAAAGTACTGTATTTTTCTCTTCATGTGTGTGAAGAGCAAACATTGGCAGGATGGTAATTAGAGAGTCTCTTTACGGTGATAAACAGGTCTGTTTTAATCTCAGCTGACACTTGTTTGCCTGCTGCACAACCTGATTCCTGTCAGCTGGGAACACGAGCAGCTTAATATCCAAACACGCTTCAGTTTAACTGCATCACCTCATCTGGCATTTCACGTCTCCTCATATTTTCACTTGACTGTTTCTGTAAAAATTGTTTTAAAAAGCGCATTTCCTAATATTGCTGCAACATGCCGTGGTTGTCGGAGAACAGGAAAACAGTGATTTCAGCCCAGCAGCATTTCCTGAAATAAATTACCTCCCAACCAGCTGATGACCCCATTTTATTTTCTCGCCAAAGCCAATTTTTCTGTCTTGTGTTTGGAGCTTGTTGGCCAGAGAACGGCGTTCCTGCAGGATGAAAGCTACAACTCTCTCCTGGAAGAAACATTAAAGCAAATACCTGAACCAGTGAAACAGCAGCATCCAACACATCTAAAGGCAATTCTCTCCGGGGACATGAAACCCACAGAGCTGGAGATGATAAAACAACAGAATCAACTTATTATACTTCCAGTTTGGCTCCGTGTTGTCACACAGAGGTCCATGTAAAAAACTTACTGAAGAAAAAGCCATATTTCAGAAAACTATGTAAGAGTTTGGTGTAAAATAAAAGGAAAACATGAAATCATACAGTAAACATCTGATCCAAATAGCTGTTTGCTCTTTTTTTGTGGTGTAAAGCTGCTGTAGTTGGTTGTAAACGTTTATACTTAGAATTTTTAGGATGAAAATCTATATTTATTTTTGATTGTTAAACCTAACAGAGTGGTTTAGGAGATAAATCAGCAAGAAAGCGTTTACAGAAAATAAAAATTCAAGAGGAAATCAGCAACCTCGTCCTCATCTTAAATCATATGTTAAATGGAAAAGAAACAAAAGTCTGCAACAGCAAACATGCTGTCAATAATAATACAACATATTCTCCAACATGGGCTTTCACTCCATAATATTTATTAATAACAGTTTTTTTGCAGATCCTGAGTCCATATTCCACCAGGTTCTTTAAGAATCTATCCATGATTACATAACTAAGTTTATTTAACCTTTTTTATTCTAATTATAAATGAACACATGGTTGAAATAGTCTAAAAATATTTTTAACATCTGGCTGTTACTTCAACTAAAAGCCAATTCAAATTTTTATTACTTTATAGAAATAATGTGGTGTTACCAAAGATAATGTCTTAGTATTGCTTTCATTCATTCATCCATTTTCATCCGCTTATGCGGGGTCTCATCGTGGGGGCAGCAGCCTAAGCAGAGAGGCCCAGACTTCCCTCTCCCCAGCCACTTTGGCCAGCTCCTCCGGGGGAATCCCAAGGCGTTCCCTGGCCAGCTGAGAGACATAGTCCCTCCAGCGTGTCCTGGGTCTTCCTTTAGGTCTCCTCCCGGTTGGACGTGCCCGGAAAACCTCACCAGGGAGGCATCCAGGAGACATCCTAACCAGATGCCCGAGCCACCTCTACTGGCTCTTCACGATATGGAGGAGCAGCGGATCTACTCCGAGCCCCTCCCAGATGACCGAGCTTCTCTCTCTATCTCTAAGGGAGAGCCCAGACACCCTGTGGAAAAAACTCATTTCATTCGCTTTCATTAGATGGAAATGTTTAACTCAAACAAAGGGTAGCAAGTTTACACTCACACGTATTGACTGAGACTTTTATACTTCTTCGTTGGTGTGTCAGTGTTAAGCAATTCTCCGCCAGGACAGCAGAGGGCGTAGCGCTTTTGTTGGGTATCCTGCCATCATTGCAGTCATGTCTCTAGTGCATTTATATTGTGTTTATGCATTTCAGAGACGTTTTAATACGGACAAATGTGTCCCTCATTCTCCTCCACCTCTTCATGCAGTCACCACCTCCAAACCCATGTTTCCCGTAATTTCCTGACATGAATAACAATTCTTTGTCAGCCACGGTTGTATTAACGTGTATATCGTCAGACTTGTTCTGCTTTTTTTTGTCAAAGTTAACCGGACAGCCATCCCCCTCAGCTGGTTCCTCGCCATGTGGAAGAGCAGCGGCTCTACTCTGTCTCCCGCAGCCTGGCCGCCCTACAGAGGAAACTCATTTTGTATTCTGGATCTTGTTACGGTCACTACCCAAAGCTCATGGGTGAGAGCTGAGATGAAGAGAGAGACAACTCAAACTTTTAAAACAGGAAGAAATTTTCATCAAAGTTGACCTTTATGCTATTCTGAGCCCATCACGCCACGTAGTTCCCGAATAAAACCGAACAACCAGCTGTTTGTAACCAACAGCGTAACGTGCACACCTGATTACCGCCGATTTGACCTTTTACTATTTTGCACTGAAGGAGCAAAACGCTCAGAACTGTACTGAACCAGTTCAGTTATTCCTCACGTTTAAACTGCAAATGCTGAAGAGAAAATCTGAAGCAAGCCGACAAACACAAATAACCTTCAGAGTTAAAATCCTGATATGAAAAGCTGCAAATGATTAATGGTTAAAGCACTGAAGCTAGAACCTGCAGTAACTAACTAGCTGCTGATGAGATATCACACACCCTAAACACTTAAAAATAAACAAAACAGCCAATAACAGGAACAATAATCAGCTCTGAGCCTGTAATGAGACACCATCAAAGTGTTGAGAGGAGACGACTAGAGAAAAAGAATCTAATCGGTTATGCAACATTTTAAAAAGTACATATTTGCCGTTTTTGTTACTGCCAAATTCCCAGCAATTAAACCAAGCCAGCATCTCCACTGGCTGCAGTGCAGTTGGAAAATGTACAGACTTCCAATTTCACAACTTGTTAGGCTGCAGCAAATTGTTTTTCATACTTGGTGAGCCACCCAGACCATTAGACCGCGAGTTTAGTGAGAGAAAACACACAGAGCTGGATGGAAATGCAACTAAAAGGAGCTTACCTGTAGACAGGTGGAGAGGTCAGGTGGTCAGGTCCAGCAGCATGGGGAAAAAAAGAGAGAGCAAGAGAATTAAGACATGATGGGAGAACAGAAATCTGTATCAACCCTGAATCTTTGTGATGATGGATGAAAATATTTTTTAAAATGTAGTAAGATGTTTCATTTATATTTCACGGGTGTGTCTCCTGCTGCATTTGCTCCATGGTGGTTCCAAGCAGAAAGCTCATAAATGTCCTGGAGCTAATTATGTGTGCAGTGATGTCACGAGCATTAGCGTCTGATGGATGCTTTGCTTTTCCTCTTTGAGGCGCCTTCAGGAAACTGCAATGGCTCATCGAAACGCCGCAACCATGACAACGAATTATTCCACTTCCCTCGTTTCAGTGGTAATCATTGTTAAAGATGCTCGGAGGACAGTGATAATTCATTTTAGGGTTGAACATAAGTTTTTTTTTCTTAAATATTTTTCTGCTACAACGCGTAATACCACTGATGCCCACTAGGGGCAAGCTCCAAACAATGGATTATTTTCCTGAAATGTCCATTTTTATTCTTTTGCATCCTAATTTATTTTTTCAGTGTGCCAGTGGTCATTTAGAAATGATTTTATAATCAAATACCTTTATGCATTTATATTTAAGATTCACCATCTAGTTTTAACAAATGATAAACGTGTTTCATTTCTCCACGACGTAAATCATCATGATGTTGAAGATGTTTTCCAAAAATCGTCAACAGATTTAAATTACTTGAGTCCATCTCTGTGTTAAATGTAATGATGGCCTATGACTAATTAGAATATGATAACAGTTATATTCCATTAAAAAGTGACAAAAATGTTCCTCAACTATGGTTAAAATGCTAAAATCTTATTTCCACAATTGCTAATAATAGATTATTAGGATTATTATTTACTCATTTATTTATCATTTATGTAAATTATTGAAATCAAGAATTTGAAATCAATAAAGCAAAGAACTTCTTTAAGCGTTTTAATGTTCTTAAATGTTTGTCTTCATGTGAAAATTGTTTAGAATAAAAAATACTTTAACTGTTAACAGAAAACACATTTTCATGTGTATGTGGTAAATTCTTACTTTTTGGCATCTATTGAACCCAACTGGAGGCAAACAAATGTCATGCGTGTAGCAGAGTTCACTATGGAACGCTTGTGGCACATTTAGCAGTTCAACTCCAGAACATTTTGTGTCTGCTTTGGCACAGAGTGAAAAAAAAAACACTTTTAAAATAAATGCCATGAATTTGTCAAGTCTGTTGATTTCCAGGTCTTCAGAGCTGTCATGTGCTCGTATCTGTCCTGCTAGCTAAATACCAGTGATTTTTTGTTCTTTTCTTTTGTACATTTACCTGTCAAACTTGGCCAACTTGATCTTCAAATATTAAATAAATACACAATTTAAATATATTATTAAAGTCCCATTAGTCATCATCACATTCTGATGATGAAATTACATCTGTGCATTTGACCCATCCCTGTGGGGAGTAGAACTATTTACCCCCCTATCCAACCCATAATGCAGGGAGGCATTGGGTCCCATTGTTAAGGTCTTTGTTATGACCCAACAGTGGATTTGAACCCACAACCTCTCAGTCTCAGGGCAAACACTCATACCACTGAGAAAGTATTAAACAACTGTTTACAGCGCAGGTTTGCAAATGCAAAATCATCATGCTTTCTGAGCTTTTATTTTGAAGCAACTCTGTTTTGCTCATGTGGGAAACCAGACTTTTTACATATTTTCCTTTGGGAGTGGGCCTGCCTGTGGCGAAAACAGATTACTGACACCCCTCAGATGTCCAAGGTTATGTGGATAACCGTACGAAGGGCAATCATCCCTCCATCAATTCTCCTCCTTACATAACTCACCACCCACTGAAATAAAAGGATCCTTGCCCGTCAATCAAAACAGTAGGATGATGTGGAGGAGTAGAGGAGAAAATGTGCCGCAAAGAAACTCTGTCAAGGTTTGTTTTTACTACTCGTACCGACACCTTTGTGAGGGAGAAAACTTCATCCCAAGCAATTAAAGGAGCTGATAAAAACAGCCATGTACAAAGGAGGTTAACTCTGAAGAAATCGCAGCATCACTAAGCAGGTGGCATGCCAATTTGCAGTATGTGTTGACTTTAAAACAGCTCACTGATTTATCACTCTGAGTTTCATGAAGAAAATACTTCACACGAAATCCAGCCTTGAATAATATTTTGTAACGGACTCAGAAACTGTTAATAAAGCTGTTTGATAAGGGGTGAGATTAATTACTGTAGGTCCAACATTTTGTCCCAACTCACCAAGTAATGCTCGCCATGACTACAATAGAGAGCCCAAGTCTCCCAGTCGGCTCATGGGTCCCCAGAACAAAGAAAAAATGCAAGTGAACGGGGCTATAAAAGCTATTTTCTAAGGCCTTACGCCCTGAATCACACATATGTTGTACTTCAATTTAAAGGAAAAGTAATTATGCGAGTTTCAACTATGTCATGCAATTTGATAGCTTGTTGGAATTCGTAGGTAAAATGACAAATCAGATGTGGCATATATGACATTTTGAACAGTTTGCATTTATCACCCTCTGAACTGTGTTTGTTAACAGGTGGTAGAGGTCCTCTAAAGTCCAACCAAACCCTGACCCAGAACCAGTCTGAATCCAAACATAATAAGAAAAACAGCCAGTTCCATAATTGAGTCTGATAAACAACTCATACCAAACACTCATATCAACAAATAAAGTCTCATAAAACATGAAGAAACTGAAAACATCTCAGTCCTTTAAAAAGTCTCTTAGAGGATAAAATCTTAAACCAAACTCCGTTTCAGGAAATATTCTCGCCGTTAAAGGTCACAGCACTTGTTCCTAATAAACACACACTCTCCTCGAGTCATGCTAATCCTTTTCTAACCTTACATGACTTTCTCACCATTACATCATGCAATCAGATGTGAACATAGGAATCCTGTCTGGGCTTCTTTCCAAACACGTTGCAAATCAGAATTGATTTCCTCCAAATCCAACCTCTCGCTGGCATACAAACAAGTCACTAGATTTTACGATTAATGTGGCAGAACGGATACGTTACACTCCACCCCATGATAGAGCGAGTCGCAGACGTGATGAATTATGGGTAATTATGAGTTTAGTGTAGAGAACTCCTCGTACAAAGTCTCCATAATGAGCTTTTTATGAATATTTATAGTTTTGTCTGTAAATCGGAGGTATGCACATGAAGGTCTCATTAAGTGAAACAAATTTTCAGGAAGCTCAGCAGCTCTGGAGTCAGAAATAACTCACTGGTTAAGTAGGTTAAAGCTTAGTGGGTTCAACTAATTACTGGCAAAACAAGTATACGCCAAAATTCATAATAAATCAACAGGAATATGACCATATAGAGACCCTGTCTGTGTTCTTTAGCAAAATATCCCATCAAACTGTAAATTATCATTAAGAGTCAGCTTGATTCAAGATGGCTGCCACAACATTATCCAGCAAATGGCAACAGCTCAGACAACTTTACGAATATTGAGTTCAAATATGGTGTGGATTGGGGTTAGTGCTAACTGGTCAGGTCAGATTGTTGTTTAAAGTGACAATGTGTAGTTTTTACCATGAATCTCTGGAAATATCCATCAAAATGTTGAAAATGAATATAATGATGCCCAGTCGTTGAAAAATGTTGGTGGTTTGGTAACATTTCTTTAAAATCTGGTCTAAAATACATAGGGTGTGGGTCTATAGTCTCTGGGGGACGCCATATTGGACGCCATGTTTCCTTCTACGTGAGCCGGCTCGGGGTCCTGCGCCTGCCGATGACATCACACTAGATGATTGGCTGGACGTACGACTTACGGAAGTTGCGTTACCACGTTTGAAAACGTTTAGACAGTAAGAAACATGAATTTAATAAGTAAACTGCTAAACTCTTTCCAAAACCTATGTGAAAGAACAGAATCAAAAAGAGATGCAATATATTTTGGCCCAGTGGTATTGCCATAGTGTGATGTCATCGGCAGGTGCAGGACCCCGAGCAGATCCAGAACGTACACCGCCAGAAAACTAGCATCAGCATTGCATTCTCTCCATGGAATTAACTGAAGGACTATCAAAGTCTGAGGAGTCATGCAGAGGTCGCAGCTTTCTGCTCCACAGGTAACATTTACCGTAATGTTTTTTTAAACTAGCGAAACTACACATAGTCACTTTAAAACTTTGCCATTAAATCAACTAACTCACCGTCGGAGTCAACGCTTCCAAACTGGCTGGTGGCAAAATATCTCATCAACCAATAGGTGGATTTTCATGTACGTTTCAGATGGTATTCACCTGACGTTCATCTAAAACTGATTACATTTTGGAGTTAACCCGATTCAAGATGGCCACCACAGCTCATTGACAAACAGAAGAATGATTACAGATTAGAGCTTGAGTCATTCACAGCATGCACTCTTAGCACTCACACACAGCTAGTTATATTGCAGTGTTGCCCAACATCATCACTCATGAGGTCATAGAACACAACTTGACCAAAAGCGCTAAAATTCCATCATTTTCCAACATAAAAGGATCTCAGTTTGACTTTGACATTCCCTCCTGCTGCTAATTAAACAATAAATGATGCCAAGATTTAAAAAACCTAAACTCTTCAAAATTCACAAAGACTAGATCACCCGTGCCATCTGATATTGCTTTACATTACGTGAATACTCACAAGAAAACAACACTGGCACTTAGTCTTTCGGGGCCGAGGTCAACATGTTTTACAGATTTATACAAGTTCGGCAGCATTATAATTAAGTGAAAGAGGACTTGGTGGGACAAACGGCACAAGGACAAAAGATCCCACAGCTCGTATAAAGCATGAGTAGAAAGTGCAAGTCGCCCACTGGGGCTGGTTTTTTGGCCAGTCTTCACTTAATATTAAGGCCAACTGAGCCAGCAGACGCCCTGAGGGAGGAGGATGTGGAGAGGGTGGGTGGTGCCGGATGGAGCGAGCCACTACTGTTCTCCTCAACACCATTTTCAGCTACACTTAAGGTTCATGTGGTCTAAAAATCTAATTTCTTTAGTTTTACCTTTCCCTCGCGTTTTAGGGAAAGCTAAAAGAAAACAGACTGAAAAAGGTCCACATAAAACACATTTTGATCTATAAATATCATCAGCTTTTCCCATAGTTTCATCTGTTCTTATACCTACTAATTGATTTTTCTTCAATAAACACTCAGATTTTTATTCTTAAGTTGGTTTTACACAACCTCAGGCATCCAATGTCTATGGTTTATTCCCAGCTCTCAGAGCCGATGCAGAATCTCTGCACTGTTAGGTGCACCTTTACAATTGTTGCTGCAGGAAATCTAGGACCAAATCGTCACATTTTAGCTCTAGTTCAACCCACAATTTATATTTTATTTTTCTACACAAATATTCTAAATTTCACCAGATAGTGAGGAAAATATTTGCTGATTTTATATTTGTAGTTTCTGTAGCAAAATCCATAAAGACACCAGGCAGAACAGACCGAATAACACTGGATTTATTTATTTTTTTAAAGAGGACAATCCTCCTTTTCTGGTGCTGGTTTTAAGTGAACAGAGGCAGCACTTAGTGGGTGGTGAAGTCGGCACACTCGCATAAATCAGACTGATGTGATTGACAGTAAAAAAAAGTCCAGCTATTTCCAGGAATGCCTAGAAACCAACAAAGCAGTTAGAAAATTCAACAACTGAGCGGATTAACATCAAAATCACCTCATACCAGTGCACTTCTGGGGTAACTGTCAAATTGCATGTTTTGGAAACCTAAAACTTACCTCTGATAGAGAGTCAATAAATCAATAGCAGCATGTTTGGGTGTCATTATCCCCATCCTGCAGGCTTTATGTGTATCGTATCATTGACCCAGCAAGTGATGGTGAACATGCTGCCCAGGATCGATAACCCACGTGAGCGAGTGTGATGTTATTAGCTTCAGGCGACTGGACGTGATGGCACGTGTCTACAGAGCTGTTGGTCTGCTGAGCTTAAAGAAAACATGACAGAAATCTAAATAGATGTAAAAACGCTTCAATCCTCCTGGAAAATGATTCAATCAAAAGCAGGTGGCAAGAGTAAACAAATAAAACAAATTATTTCATTATGAAAAATATGCTAAAGCTGGATGAACAGATGCTTCAAACTAACTGGTTTGACTGGTGCCTTCCAGCTTTTCTTCTGCCAGTTTAAAACAAACAAGTGTGCTGCTGGGCATTTTGGTCTCATGAACCAGAGAAAGCAAAGGTGAGAGCTCTCTGAGGAGCTCAGGAATGAGGTTCTAGATGAGTAGAGATAAAGGCTCCCAGACCATCACCAAGCAGCTTCAGGTTCCAGTGACCACAGCTGATAATATCTTTAATAACCAAGCTTTATGGGATTGTAGCATACTTCCAAGTGTGGACCAATCAAACTGAGCTCCAAGGTCAAGACACATCATTTTTCTGATGACAGGAAGGAGACCCAAGAAGGGTCCACCACTGACAGGAAAACCAGACTGGAAATCACCTGAATCCATGCTGGAGAGCCTCCGTTTTTCTGAAGACGCGTTCTTTGTCGTGATGAGATAAAACCAAAGCTCTTACGCAGGTTGCATCAGCTCTATAAAGCTGTGAAAGAGAACAGGTCTTATTTTGGAGCTTTAATTCTGCCATGATACCAGTATCAGAAACCTCCACCTCAGCTGCAGGTCAGAGGGTTTTCCAACAGGACAAGTAGTTCTTATCATGCAACAATAACAGAAAAATCCAAAGACTTTAACAAGGGTTAGATCATAGCTTTGAAATCATCTGCAGCCATTTTTTGTCTCAAAATATCTGAAGTTTGTGATGGTTGTACTTGCTGTTTAATACTCAAGTCAAAATTTATTTGTATAGCACATTTCAGTGGCCCCAAAGTGCTGCACACAAGCAAAGTAATAAGCATTAAAAATAAGATAACTATATACATTCTGCAAAAAAAAAGAAAAATATCAGTGTCTAAAGTTTCTGCTACCACAACTGGAATCAAAAGAACATTATTTTATATTATATGACCAAAAGAAAGAGCATATCGTCGTGGTTGTTGCTGACTCTCATCAGTTCATCGTTGTAGCTCTGTGTGTATCGACCTGCTCAGCAGAACGATGCTAACATGTTGTGAACTTTTAGTGGAATCAGAATCGATGACCCAGTTTCTTAGAAGGCTGTTAGCTTGGTTAGCGCTCGCTCGGGTAAAGTGTGGAGGTATTTACACAGGTGGTGGTGGTGGGGGGGTGTCTGCCCAAATCACTGATCAGCTGCTTATAAATCATTTTGTCAGCTTGTTGGGTTTGTTAAGGTCACTGTGTCGCTCAGTGGCTGAAAGCTACAGGAAACGGAGCTGCAGGGGAGGTTTGTGCAGAAGCCTCAGTGGTGCATTTGATCAACAATTACAGTCTGGTTATAAATGCTGCAGCAGAAAGAGGGAAATGATAAAAGATCAGACTTAATTTAGACAAAAAGCATCAGAAAAATTCAATCTGTTTATTCAGCAATAATCTAAACAGTTTTCCTCATTTGTTTTCCTGTCACTGACACTGTCACTGACATACTGTATTTAAAAATGATTTTTTGCTGACTCAGCATTTTATTCTTCCAAAATGAATTCTCCACATAAGTTAATCTTGGCTGTTGAAATGATCCTGCTCTGGAAGTGGAAACATAATCCTTCCACCTTCTTGATTCTTTTGTGCAAGAGAAAGAAGAGACTATTTCCCTTCCTGCTGATGCTATCGGGATGGGACGAGTTTCCCCAGCCGCCTGTAAGCTCCTGATTCTTACGCCATGCTGTTCACAAGAAGCTGACCACTTCTCAGCGTCTTTAAGATAAAATCCACGACCTTCAGTTTATTTATGAAGGTGCTTCCTCACCCTTTGTATTCAGAAATCCTCTCAGGTCTGTCTCCTTGGGTTTTCTGTCTGAATCCATGGGGAGTGGAGTAAATGTCATTTCTATCTGGAAGATAATTGGACGTGGGAACATAGCGGGTGGGATTTTCTGCGAGGTTCACTCTGACAGTCTGACATCCGAGTTAGCGTTTGCACTGCAGCACCAGGAAAGTCTGGGCTTGACACACACCATCTGACACATCTGTGAACTTTTTCTTATTTTTCATTTTATTATTGTAATCAATGTGCTTCCCCCTTTCATTCAAAATAGTTTTTTTTTACAATTCCAGGCTTAGTTCTTCCTCAGGGGCAGCAATTTATGTAAGGGACTGATTCACACCAAAAAATTCATCATTTTTGGTCATTCATACCTTTTTTGTTTAATTGTCAGCTTTGTTCAAACTTTAGTTACGTTTTTTTTTATGAAACAGACACTAACTTGGAGACGCTAACGTGTTAGCATCCTGGAAATTAGTAGAAGTTATGCTAACACCTCATTCAGAGTCAGGAGTCACAACATTAGGAAATTGCTGTGGTACTTGGTGCAAAAATAAGAAACACGCACAATAAAATAATCTTATAGAGCAACAATAATTAGAGAAACGACTACTATAACAAGACAGCGTAGGTATCGATCAGAGCGAAACAGTCGGGTACAAACACAACACAGGGTCAAGTGACTGAAACAAAGCGACTGGAGTGAGCAGTCCTAGCATTGTTATTCATGAGTCCAACTGCAGACGGGAAGAAAGTGTACTTGTAGCAAGAGGTTCTGGTCCAAATGGATCTGAGCCTCCTGCCAGAGGGAAGCAAGTCGAAAAGACAGTGTCCAGAGTGAGACAGGTCAGCTGTGATCCAACCTGCACGCCCCAGTGTCCTGGAGGTGTACAGGTCATGTATAGAGGGAAGTTTCCAGCCAGTGACCTTCTCAGCAGAGCGTACGACATGCTGCAGTTTCTTCATGTCCTTGATGGTACCTCCAGCGTACCACATGGTGATTGAAGAGGTGAAGATGGACTCGATGATTGCGGTGTAGAACTGCCTCATCGACTGTCCTGGCAGGTTGAATTTCTTCATCTGCCTCAGGAAATACATCCTCTGCTGGGCCTTTTTTATGACAGAGGTGATGGTGGGCTCCCACTTGAGGTCCTGGATGATGGCGGTGCCCAGGAAGTGTCATGAGTCCACCATCGAGATGGGAGTGTCAGACAGGGTTAGTGGGGTCTCATTATGCCAAAACAGCGATCGGGAGCTGTTCTGGACTCACCCCACCACCGTCAAACCCCCTGGACCTGAATGCTGTTGTCTCCTATTTTCTTAGGTTTTTGACATAATTAAAGGTTTTAGCATAACTTCTGTCAGCATATTTTTTTTGGTAGACCACAACGTTGATTTATGGTTCTTTATTGTAACTTTTCTATAGGAGGTGGGTTTTGGGTGAATGTTGGTGAATAAAATAAATATGAAATATGAGATCTAATTAAAACATTTTTGAATTGCAACAAGTAAATTTGCATTCAAGTCATATGCCATTTGTTACCACTCAATCTGTTTTTAAATAATGTTTTTACCACATTAGAAAAGCGAGTTATGGTCTGAGACTTTAGTTAAAAATGATCAAGACATCTGATCTAATAATCCAGTTTAATCCTGAATCTGTTCACTTAATATTTATTATCTATTTACTTTTTAAATGTGTTTAAGTCACTTTAGATTACATCAACAATCTTACACTCTTTTATCTCTTTCTCCTGTTTTATGCTTAAAAAAAACTTTTTTAAATCTGCAAATCTACAATTGTCTGAAATGGATGGCAGCAGCAGCAGAAGAATGGACTTCTCCAGCTCTATAAACTCCTTGTGTTGCATATGTTTTAAAGACTTTACAGCATGAGACCCGTTCTTATGTCATCTGTGACCGAGGTCAGCTTTAAACCCAGACCAGAGTTCTAATGGCCTCCTCCCACTGGCACTTCTCTGTGGTCAGGAAGACTGGCTGCAGCTCAAATTAGGAAGCCCTAACAGGCCCATAAATTTCAAAGAACTCTGCTGCAAATGTCATAAAAAGGGTACCGAGCGACAGAGAGAAGAAGGAAAGTTTCATCTTCTTGGAGTCATAAATGTGGTCCCGGTAGAATTTTAGAAAAGGCCATTTCACCGCTGCGCTCTCCCAGAAACTATAATTAGATTTTAATTTTACTTTTAATGCAAAATTCAAAGAAAGGGAGAAAAGCAATGAACAGCGTAAATCTTTTAAGCCGTCAGATTTATGAGGTTACATTCATTTTAAATTAAATACAGTGAATGGCAGCATCATATCTTCACAACTATAACTAACAACTCCCCCCCACACACACACTTGGTGATGAAGTTCATTTTACCATAATTGCACTAAATCTTATAACTAGTGTGGCCACTATGACAAAGCTCTGAATTGAGCTTTAAACATAGTTAAAGTCTGCAGTCTTAACACATTCTGCCATGCTCCTCCATTTCTTTCACATATTTTCTGTTTTATTGCTGCTTTCTGTCAAAATGAACCTTTAAAAGACCCAAAAAATGTTCTTTAAAGGCTCCCTGATGGATGAAGCTAGACGCTGAGAGCAACAGCTGACAAGTAGTGTACAGATGAGGCAGCAGGGTGTTGTTCATTACCAGCTATCACAGTGTTGACCTTGACTTTGCAGACAGATTATTATTCACATTAAGTAGCAGACTATCATACCTTTCTGCAAGGATCTTGAGAGTTTTTATTAAAAACAACTGGACTTTTCTTGTTATCTTAAAGATGTTTCGCCCCTCATTCCTTCAGTTCTAAAACTTGGGTTGGGAGTAGAAGTCCTATAAGTGGTGGTCAGTGGTGTATAAATGGTTACACAGCTGGTCAGTGATTGGATGGATAATAGGTGGTCGGATGGATAATGGATCAGGAGTTGGATGGTTAAATGGTTGGATGTAAGATGGTTAGATGAATGACAGATGATTGGCTGGCTAAATGATAAAGCAATGGTTGACAAGATGCTGGAGAAATGCTTACATAAATGTTGATAAACGACTGGATTAATGATGGATGGATGTTAATAAATGGTTGGTTGGATAATAGATGGTTGGATAATCATCGATCAGTGGTTGGATGGATAACAGGTAAATGGCTGGGAGTCTGGGAATAATTGAATGTCTGATCAATGGGTAGTTAGACGTAATACTTGATGAATGATGAATGATGGCCCCATGGTTGGATAGATGATTTATAAATAAATAAATGACTGGATGGATGATAAGTGGTTGGATGGATAATAGATCAGTGGTTAAATGGATTATAATAAATAGTTTTATGGATGAGGGACGGTTGGTTCGTAGAAATATTTATATAGATGTTGATTGCTGGATGAATGATGGACTTGTGGTTGGATAATTGAAGCATTAATGGTTACATAGATGTTTATAAATGATTAGATTCATGATGGATGGTTGGATGAATGATGGACTGGTGGTTGGATTGTTATAAATGGTTATACACATGTTGATAAATGATTGGATGGACAATAGATGGTTGACTGGATGCCATAGATTCTAACTAGATGATGAATGTCTGCATTAATGATGGATGGTTGGATGGATATTAATTACTCACTCAGGGTTCCCACGTGTCCTGGAAAACCTGGAAAGTGATAGACCACGTTTCCAGTCATGGAAAACACATGGAAAATGGGGGGAAGAAAGTTAAATGTCCTGGAAACGTTTGAGTTGTCCTGGAAAATAATTTCCCCTCCTTGTGAATGAACGTGTTAAAACTTTTACACATGAATGTCTGTTTTTAGCTTCCTTCAACGGGCGATATCGGGCTGTAGCACTTGTCTGCTAGATTTACCGATTTTTCAGACCCAAGTGAGGATTTATTTGTCCAAAGAAGGGTCCAAACTAGCGACTTTCAGTTCAAGAGCGTTGCTGTATTGCAGTATATCGAGTGAGAGGTTTTTCCCCCTCTCTCTGTTGAGTGACAGAGGAGCAGCGAAGAGCTGTGGGCGTGTCATCACTGATGCCTTTGCGCAAAATACATTTTTGGTTTTAGTGGAGCTGTAGCGAACATGACGACAGCGTCGAGACAGCGACAGGTAACAGGTAGTCTTACCGGGCCATGGTCCACTCATCAGATGCAATTCATATAAAAGGTTGATAATAGTTCATATTTTCTAACATTAGTGACTGATACAGCTTGACTGTGAGAGTTCGACTTTTACACTGATATCAGCATGTATAATAGCAGTGTATGAACTAAAGGAGAAAATAACTTCTGTTTTAGTTGTGTTGCATTGCACGAGGAAAGCAGGTGGCACTGTGAAAGACAACAATCTTTGCACAACTATAATATCGATATAAGGGTATAGGTACATTATATATCGGTTTCAAAATATATCCTGATATGATGATAATATCGGTATATCGCCCAGCCCTAGTTGTGATACCTTGACTTGTACAGTAGCAGCTGAAAAAGTCCTGAAAGTGTCCTGGAAAATCATTTCAAGAAAAGAGTGGGAACCCTGTCGCTGGATGGGTGATAAATGGCAGGACCAATGATCATAATTGCTTAGAGAAAACAATAGAGAATGGACAACTGGACGCTATAAAGAAATGGTTACGTAGATGTTTACATAAAGGATCAGATGAATGACAGATGGTTCATAGAAAGATGCATAGATGTTGATTGATAGCACTTTGAGATTTCAGTGAAATGTAAAGTGCATTACAAATAAACTGTACTATTATTGTTGTTGAATGAATGATGGACTGGTGGTTGGATAATTGACGATAATTGATTCATAGTTGGAAATTTGTTGACAGATGGTAGATTAATGGTTTGTTGGCTTAGATGTTTCATACTATAACAGAGCAAACGCTGGATGATTAATAGATGGATAAATGTTGATGGATAGATGTAGAGTCGGTGAATTGATTGACAGATGGATCTTTTTGTCTCAAAGTGCACATTGATTAGCTGCAGGACTCTGAAGAGGAACGGCATAAAGTCGAAACAATCAACTCCCACACGCTCTCCCACCAAGGTTCAAGCTCTGGTCACTGTGTGCTTTGTCCGTCATTGCACCCCCGCTGTTCGGAGATTTCATTCACAGCAGCTTCGCTAAAACAGCTCGAGAGGTTAAAGTGATTGTAACTGCATGTGATCAGTCGGTGCTGTGAGTTTGTGACAGAATGTTGTGAGGCAGTTCTCTCTCTGTGCGTGTGTGTGTGTGTGTGTGTGTGTGTGTGTGTGTGTGTGTGTGTGTGTGTGTGTGTGTGTGTGTGTGTGTGCGTGCGTGTGTGCGTTTTGGACATGAGACAATGTTTCTGCAGGGCTCGATGTTTGTGTGCAGCTTTTGTCGATGGCTGAGAAAAAATGTTTTCCTGTGTGAACAAACTGCTGAGGTTTGTACGCATCCTGCAGATTTAAGGTTGTGGCTTATTGATCTTTTAATGTTGAACTTAATGTTAGACTATCAAGAAGTTTCTGAGTTGTTTGCAGCCAATTAGCGACTTTAAATCAATTACCATTACAACCGGTGAAAAGACGATTCTTAAGAAAGAGGAGTTCTTCACTTGTGCTTGAAAGCTGATTGCAAATATAAAACTAAATCAGTATTCACATAAGGAGGCTTTTTGGTTCTGCAATTTGCTGAAAGTTTAGAATCTGTTTTCTGTTGTGGCACCACGTGATTAAGTGGTATTTGACGTGAGACAATACAAGTTTGGTGAATCCTAAATGCTGAAAATGCAGAGGGCTAATAAGTTCATTAAAAAGCCATCAGGAGCAGCAGCTGCTGACATAAGCAAGCAGAGAAGATTTGGAAAACAATGACAATGTGCCACTTAAACAGCATTTCATTCAGTTTTTGTAGTTATTTGAGCCTCCCAAATGGGGAAGACATTTATCATAAAACAATAAAAGCAAACAGCAGCTTCGGTGCTTTTTATTTGCAGGTTCTTGGGTTAACCGCAGACATGCAAGAAGACTGACCTTTCCCTTTCACAATAATTGCTTCGCCGTCTCCTTAGGACCTTCTTCTGCGGTAATAGTTTCATTATGGCAGGTTTCGTTATAGACCCCAGCAGTCTGATTCAACGCCGAGCTTTGCTCTTTCACTCTCCTTGATTTGCCAGTTCAAATACCTGCTTCTGTCTCACCTTTTCGAAAGGAGAAATGTGTTTTCCTTTTTGTGGGAGGCCAGAGTGCAACAGAGGACAGCAGGCTATTAGCACAGGGGTTCAGCATTAGCATCAACTCAAGAGACGTGACTCCACAGCTAAACGGGTAGTGCAAAGGAGAGCATGAGTCAGTTTTGTCATCACTGTATTTAAACTTTAACTATCTTAACGTAATCCTTTTTCAAACACAGTGATGAGACGGCTCTAAAAGTATAAAAAAAGCTTTTTGTTGGTTCTGGCTGACTTGTTTCTAACTCGAGTCACAAAGCATCATTTAAAATGAGGCAAGTTGTGGCTGACTCCCGAGAGACACCGTCGTCTCTGTAGTTAGCTGCTAACATCAATAGTAAACTACTTGTATTGATAGCTCTAACATTGACAGTAGTGACGGTGATTTCATTACCCTTAGCACATATGCTGTGTTTGCTGTAACGTTACAAACACCGTTTTTATTAATAACTCTACTTTAGTGTTAAAAATGGTTTCTCTTCAGTGAAGGAGCTTTTTACCAAGCTAACAACAGGCCTTTATATTTCCTTTTCTTAAGGCCAGGGCTTTGATTCTCTTATTTTCTATAAGTTGAAACATTCATTAAAAGTTGTTGAATGAGCTCTTATCTTATTTGTCATTATTGTTAGGCGGCACTTGGAGATAACACTTCAAGTTAGAGGCTAATGATGGTTATAGAGTAGCTGCATGCTGGTGCAGTAAGATACAATTCATGCTTGATCCGATTAGTTGACTAATCGCCAAAATAATTGATGATTAGTCAACAATTAAAAAGCCCAACATACTTCAGTAAGTTGCGAGATAATGAAAAAAATGACAAATCCATCTTTGCAATGTTTCTCACATCTATCTGCAAGTAGTTTTAAAGATCTTTTGCAAAACGTTTCAGAAATCCTGAAGGTCATTTAGCCGCCACAGATGACTCAGAAGTCTCTTCTCTCTGTGCACGAGAAACGTTTCCTTATTAAAAGAAAACTATTTGGTAAAAACTGTAATTCACCTAATCAGGAACTCTGCTGATTGCCAGTTGCCTTGTTGTGAATGATTTTTGTGCTATATTTATGCTGGAAGTAAACACAATCATTTCACCCTTTTTAAGTGTTTCATGGAAGCAGCGTAACAAGTAAACAGTGTGCTGAATGCAGAGTCCCAACATACCTTCTGGTGTGATTTAACTTTTAATGCCACACGGTGACATGCAAATTTAGCATTCAGAACTAATAGAAACGAGGGAATTAATGCATGTTTTTTTTAGTTCTTGCACTGCTGACATGTGTCTAAAGCTAGTTTAGAGAGGGTAGATGACTCAATCGGTCTGGGCCTTGGTATGGCAGGTCCTGTACGAGTGGATGTATGACAAATGGGGTCATTTAGGGCTGCGGAGCACAATGACAGTCAGTCAATAAAGAACCAGTGGGGAAATTACAGTGTGGGACTGCTCAGGGCTCTGAGGTCTATTACCATCACCTTTACAAATATCCACCAGCAGCTCATCACTCTCCTTAACCCTCTTCAAGCCAGGTTTTTTCTCCTCTCTGTGTACTTTTCTACATACAGTCTCACTCTTGTGCACCCAGACACACACTTTCATACTCCAGCGGCACAGATAAAGAGATGCTCTCTGCGCGCCCATGAAAACCCGGGATGGAACGAGCTCACGAGACGATAAGACGCATGATCATTCATTTGTGTCAGGGATCTAATGGCTGGAGATAAGATGGGCCCTCGGCAACAATGGAGGGCTTTGGAGAGGGAAGATAATGAAGCCACTGACCCCTGTAGTATTCCAGGCTGAGCTGCTCGCCTGTTTTCTTTCAGTGGGTTTATCTGCTGGGAATAGCACGGTTATCCGTGCCTGTCTGGATGGACCAACTTGGCGGCAGTCACTACATGTTGTAGTCCCAGAGGTATAAGCTCAGTGCAGCTTATAGTTTTTACGGTGAAACCAAAGGGGATTGTAGAGCACACGGGGAACGGGGAGGCAATGATCTGAACCACTGCCACTGTTTAAAAGCACACATCTGCAGCAGAACTGTAAAAACACATCCTGGTTGTGTTTTCATGAGAGAGAGAAAAAGTGTTTCCCAAAGTTAAAACTTATGATTCTCATATTCAGAAACTAGCCAGACAGTGTTTGATGGTAGCCACTGACTGAGAGAATGTGGAGATAATAAACATCTTTCATCATCTGTAGCACAGATGTGGATAAACTTGTTGATACAAGTGTTATTTTCTTTGGATGCTTTATTTTTTGCATTTGCACACAATGAACCAAAAGCTAAAATTTTCTCTCATCTGTCGAAAGGACACACTCCCAGAAGCTTAATGACCGGGCAGCATGCATTCTGGCAAATGTCAGTTTTCTAATGATTTGCTTCCATCAGAGGTGCAAATCTGCTAAACAAGCTAGCGTAACACATTTTTCCACTCCTCCTAACCACGCTCTAAAGTTGTATCGCTGTAGATATTTTGTGGAGATAAAAAATTAAGTGGTTCTCTCGCATTTGTCTAAAAATGAGCCTGAGCCTATTTTTTAATTACAACTTTTATTACATTGTGATTTTTTTACCTTCTATAAAGGGTATTAACTTAAACTTAAGAACATAATAATTATAAACTTTGACTCAGCATTTCTGCACAACTCAGAGGTCATACAGTCAGCTTCCTCCCATAACATGTCAGACTTAACGCGTGTCATGTGTTTAACGTGTGATATGATGCAACGATTGCCTCGGTGTTGGTTCATCCTAGCCGTAACTTCAATTAGGAAACTTCAAAAAACAAAAAAAAAAGCCACCTTTACCGTAAAGACAAGGATTAAAACCTTAAGTAACCTTTTTCAGGGAGTGTGGCTTTCATCTTGTCCCTGGACTGATGAAACTGAACCAGCCAAAGGCTGAGTGAATGGAATGGCTGGCTGATTTTAGTAACATTAATATAAATCTAACTGAGCCACAGGCTGCATGTCAGTCAGTGGAGCTTCCAGAAGAGCCCAGCTGAGTGGTCTAATAACATGCTTGGCTAACTATTGCCATACAAGAGAGGGGAAAAAATCCATACAGCCTCATAAATGTCCGTTCATGTGCTTGTCATGTCTGTGAGCATTTAAACTGTTGCACCAAGGTATGCAGGCAATGCCCTCGTTTCAGTGATGAGTCGTAAATCTCACAGATGACACGTGCAGCATACAGATAGCCTCATTAGGCTCTGATTTATGTCAGTGCAGTGGGACCACCACTAAGGCTAATGCTCTCATGAGCGGACCAGAAACTGAAAGTTACATTTTGCAGCACAAAAATGGAACAAAGAGTGGATCAGCATGGTAACTGGTGTGTTTAACACCGTCGCACTCAGGGGCATGGCACACTGTTCCAGATTGGGCTTTACATGTTCAGTAGAGGTTTCTGCTCACTGCATACAAAACACTGTCTGCACCACCTCCGGCAAATTTTGGAGCAACCTGTGCTCAGAGCTACATGCCAGGTACGCGTCTGCACAGATTATACAAGAGCAGTATTTTTATTTGGGTTTTCCAAATTAATTCAACTCATGTTCATGCGTTCAGAGTCGTTAAAGCTCATCTGCTTGCATTTGCATTTTTACTGCTCAATGATTTCCATTTGTTTTCTACAATCTGGAGCATGCAAATAAAAAAGAGAGAGGGACAGAGCTCGTGGCATGCTCAATTAATTATGTCATCCATGTTATTGAAAAAACACTTAGTGATCTTATTCATTAAATGTCAAACTGAGCTGTGAGTGACCCGGCGCAGTGCTGCACGCAATTCAGAGTAAAGATCACATGCATGCTTAATCAGGTGTGAGTCTCGCAGAAAACAGATGCAACATTAGCTCAAGAGCTGGCCTTGAGCGCCCCATGTTCTGGTCAATTAGAGGATTGGAGATGTCAGCCTGGGTCATTGTTTCACTCATTCATTCATTCATTCATAACACAATGAGGCCAGCGAGATAATGAAGCCCTTGGTGATGGCTATTGTTCCAATTTTCTATCTGCTTTGCACACTTGTCCTGCAGGAAGGCATGAGTCTTATCTCTGAAGATATCCCGGTGCTGCTTTCCACCACTTCACCACTAAACCATCCTGACTATCCGTCTTTGGCCAAAAGTTACCCAAGTGTTGGTTTTCACAGGTTAGAAGTAATTAGATCTAAGATTACAAGCAATTTATAATTTCAGAGGCTTTTAGCCGCGATGCACGCACCATAGATTGCGCATGCGCAGTTGTCTTTCCCAGAAGAAAAAATGTAATAATAAAATAATTATAATAATAATAATAATAATAATAATAATAATAATAATAATAATAACCATAGATTGCGCATGCGCAGTTGTCTTTCCCAGTAGAAACAAACGCCATCATGTCCGCACGTCTTTTCCCTTGCATTTTATTTGCTTATTCTCTAGCTTAGGAGAAATCCCCTTCCTGCATCTTTAGATGCACTTGAGTGTATAACTTGGCATTTTTAGCCGTTCGGCCAGTGAGACGTTCAATAATATTGAACTCCCGTAGTATTTCCAGTAAAAAATAGCGTCGGCAACAGATCACTTCTGTTTACCGCCCACCTTGCGTTCAATCTGTCCTGAGCATCTGCAGAGGCGGAAAGAGGTCACGCTGCAGTTGCACACATGCGCAGTGGGCATTATTTTACCCCAACGATCCAAATGGCTGTGTACATGGACGTCAATCGGATTGACGATCGGACAAAACCACCTCTCTCAATCGGAATGAAATTTCATTTGGATCAGGCCGAATCGGATCAGAATATTCCGATTGACATGTTTACATGATGAATTTTTGATCTGATAGGGCGTTCATTCCGATTACTTGTGCCCATGTAAATGTAGCTATTGTGACTTAATTTCAACTGGACACAG
The DNA here is from genome assembly GCA_006937985.1 of Aphyosemion australe. Taxonomy (NCBI): domain Eukaryota; kingdom Metazoa; phylum Chordata; class Actinopteri; order Cyprinodontiformes; family Nothobranchiidae; genus Aphyosemion; species Aphyosemion australe. The sequence continues at coordinate 413,643 of SSNS01000099.1, forward strand.
ATGTTTTAGCGTCTTAAACTATTTCTGGTGCATCCCCTGAAGGAAATCTTTATAATCTAACACTCACACCTTCTCTGACTGTTTCATGACATGCAGATGTGCTAGACATGTGTCAGCTTCTGCACGGCTCCTTATTACACCTTACGTCGATGGTAACGCCAAAGAATCCTTTCTAAACCAACAAAAATACATTTTAGCTTTGTTTATTTGTGACTGTTTTTTATAGTAATGATTTTCTAAATTGTGAAAATATAAACAGCCAAACAAAAGACAAAAGTCCAGACATGAGCAGGACAGGATGATTAAATTCAAAGTAAACTGATTGAGATTTAATAATAAGACTTGGAAAGTGGTGATTTTTGCCGTGAATTAATAATCAAAGCCATCCATCAGTGTCAGCGATAATAAAACGTCTGAGAGTTTTATTGTAAGGAGAGATGGAGCTTTATCAATCTGTCGGGACACCAAGTGTCACTTTGAGTTCTCTTTGTCACAATCTATTTTGGTTATCGGATATGTGACATGTGCTAATGCACCTCTCAAACACCGGCCCCGCTGAAACTTTTAATGGCTTTATTCATCAACATCTATTATGGGCTGGATTTAAATCTGACACTGATATGTTCATCAGTCACTTTTCATCATCACTGACACGCTGTCATTGGCGCCGCCGAGCAGCACGATTCAAAGCATCTCACACAAAAAATGAGCAGTTTTTGTTTATTTTCATTCATTTATTCATTTCATTCACTGTTGTCTAAAATGACTTACATGTTACCTAACAAACATAATTCTGTCATAAAACAGTTGGTTGTCTTTAAAAAAGCCAAAAGTTCCCAAAGATTCAAGTTAGATTACTAAAATGTTTTGGTTTTGCACAAAAACCTGTTGAAATTCTGCATTTTCCTCATATTAAATGTTCTTAAATGTTAGATGTTTATATTTATCCAAATTTGAATTTTGATTTTGAATCATAAAGTAGTAATAGCATAATAATCCACTAGAAGGTTTGTTATTCTGTCAGATTCTACTTGGTTTTGGTGTTACTAAAAAGTCTGTGCAAGTAAAGATGGCAGAACGAGGCCAAACACATCACGTCAAAAAACAATTGCCTTAAATATTTTTATTTATGTCCCCTGTGCACTTTGTGGTGCTGAATTTTTCCATTTTCCAAGCATTGACTCTTATGTTGAACACATCTTTATTCACACTGACTTCCTGTTTGGACATCTGGGCTTCTGTAGCAGCTCTTCTCTGCTTTTATAGCAGCGCTCTCAATGATTTCTTCATGGCTGATCAAATAAGTAGATGACAATAATAATTATATGACTTTATATGACGTTTATTTCGGGGGACGCGCACAAACGATGCTTCAAATCAACGCAAGTAACGTGTGGCAGTCATTTTAAACACGCGTATGCGTCGTTAAACAGCAACTATATTCCAACTCTAAGGGCTCTGTTTAATGACGCGTACGCGTTTAAATGGCTGCCACGCGTAACTTGAGTTGTTTTGAAGTGCCATTTGTGCTTGTCCCCCGAAATTAACGCGACGTGTCGGAACGCTGTAATATACGGGTAAGCAGTAGGTGAAGTTGACAAAACAAGCGAGACACACTCACCATGGTGACTCCGTCTCTGGTTTAGAGGTCTTTCACACCATCTACGTTATCACTGCTGTGTTCTTTTCTGCTGTGATCTCAAAATTAACCAGTTAGTCATCTCTTCTATGATGCCATGTTTGTTTTGGTTGTACCCAAGTACAACCAAAACAAACTAGAGTACTCTAGTACATTGCATACATTGCAGTGCCGTGCAGCTGCAAGTATACGAACAAAGACGCAGCCTGCTGCCTGCGCCAACGCAAGGTTGAAAAGCAAGTATATTCCAGCCCTTAAGGTTAGGGTTAGACCTAACTTTTCTCTAAATTTGAAGGTTAACTATCATCTAGACCTACTTTTAAACATCAGTGGCGGCCGGTGACTTTTTTTTTGGGTGGGGCGCTAACCACATATCACCACTAGGGGACGCCAAATTACCATTGATTCTTATGCATCAGCGTCACACAACTGACGGTCACAGTAGCACTTCCGGCAACAAAGTTGTTCAAAATGTTTTTGAATATATTAAGCATGTTTTTGACAAAAACATGCTTAATATTCATCCATTCACCCATATATTACACAAACTGCACACACACTTAAGGGGAGTAGGCTAATCTAATCAATAGAATGAATCCACTTTCTACCAACACCCAATAAGCTGTAAATAAACGTGAGGCCGTAAAATAGACGCAAAATCCAATCCTGTTTACGTGGATTCTCTCCCTGTGATTGGTTAACATGAAAGCCAGCCAGCTGAAAAAAACTCAATAACAAGCAATTCGATTGGCTCAGGTTTCCACTTTTCAAAGATGCAAATGTATTTGTTTTCTCCATAGTTGAGGTGTGCACAGCAGCAGCTACAACAACAAACTGAACTAGCACGACACGCTAGCCTGTGGAAAGTTTTCCCCCCTGGGCGGGGTGAACAACCTGACCAATCAGCAATCTCCTCCCCCTGGTCTGAGCAGAATTCACCCGGTGAGGCGTTGACGATCGCTACAAGATGCTTTCTTGTTGTGGACGGTTTGGGGAACCACTGCACATGCGCCAGTTAGCCCATATTAAGTCAATGGTAAAGATTGCTGCTCCCGCGAGAGGACACGTGACAAGTACGTCGACGATTCGGCCGTGTTAAAAGTAAAAAGAACATTATTAAACACAGATTACACACAGCACTTAGTCCATATAGATCGTTTAGTTTACTTTTTATGTTTTTTTAAATATATTTTGTGATTCCTATCTTCTTCTTCTCCTTCCTGTGAGACTGGTGGGGCGGCGCCCTAGCGCCCCCTATGGACGAGCCGCCACTGTTAAACATCACTCTGCTTTAAACAATGAGCTAAAAGCCACATTATTATAATAAACATATCATATAACTGCTTAATTTGTTTGTGAAATAATTCCAGATGTAAATCCTAATTTATGCCGTAGATTTTTTTAAATCTAAAAGTATTAACTTGCTCTCTTTCCTGTGGTGTCCTGAAGGCTTCCTGTTGTCTACATTTGAACATCTGTATTCATAACCTGACTCACTAAAGAGAAATCAGGTCATGGTTCTGAGCACAAATGAGGGTCTGCCGGTGAAACGTGGATTTGTAAAATTGTCTTCATTTAAACAACTCACAATAAAGCAAATTGCTTAAATCATTCAGGACAAAAACTAGGGTGGTGATGGATCTGAAGGAGGAAATCGATGTTTTGTTGCTTGGTGGAAAATGATGGAACTCGAGAAAATCACTGGGCTTTGTTAAAAGATGATTTTGGATCAAATACATTCCATCTTTGTTTGACTGAGAATTCACTTTTGTTAACCCTTATATAACCTTTAAATTTTCTAACATTTCTGGTGCACAAAAAAATGCAATATAAGGGTTAAATAAAGTGTTTCTAGATTTTCTGTCTTCAAATGAAAAGTAAATTGCCAGGAAAAAGAGAAGAACTGCTCCTGTGTTAAAAAGCTTCTTTAGAGCCCATTTCTGCTTCCTTGTCCTCTAATTGGGTAGTTCAGGCCCACTGTTAGAGAGATTTAAGGAGAGAAGTTGGACATTTTTTGTTTGGACAAACTGAGGAAATGTAGCTCTTCCTTGACCCTCCGGTAGCTGTGTTTATTCCTCTTGGTGGCTGCTCTTCCTCCTCAGGCTCCAGGCAAGTGCTACGCCGATAGCAGACGGCGTTTCCTCTCTCAGCGCGGCCCATTGCCGAGATAAAAGAAGTTTTTTCAGACCAGGTTCACTGAGAATCCGATTTTTACTTGTTATTTGTGAAATATGTTTGGTCTTCACTTGCAGGCTAAACAAGAAAATAGTCTACAGAGCTTCTTTTCTTTCCAGAATATTCTTCTTAGTAATTGTTATTGAATATACTTTGAGGTATTTCTTCAGGTTTGTTTGTCAGCTGTGAGCACCTGGGTATCTCTGACCACCTGCAGCTCCCTGCCTCCCCTCCTCAGGTCTCCCCTCTCCTCCCAGAGGAGCACGTTTGCTGTGCACCTCCATCCATCAGGCTTGTCATTGGTCGCTCCGGGGCGGTTGGCTAGAACTGCGTGGGTCTCGGCTCATTTCCCTACTCTGATTATCCCTGCCTGTTGGGTGGGAATGGGCCGCTCGGGTCCACACGCCTCCTCTTTCCCTCATCCCTTTTGTCTTCCTGAATGCAGCCTTCGCTCTGTCATTGAAACTTTTGCACTTTTTTCTCCCCTTGATCTCGTCGCCTCGGCGCTGCCCTCTGCTCATGCCAGACACAGATCAGCAGATTGGGGTGTTTGGTGTTTATTCTGTACGTCCTCCCAGGTTTTGATACAGCTCCAGTTTCGCTTTAAGGAGTTTTTCCTGGCAGTGTGGGATTCCCCGACTGTTTAACAGCTATTGCCACCTCCTAATAGAAACGGTTAGAATGTTTCTCCGGGTGGATTTGACAGTGAAATGAATGCAGAGGCCAGACCTGCTGTGCAGGCAGTGTGAAATATACACCCATGCTTTGTGTGATATTGGAAATGAAGTAAAGGGATATGCCACCAAGATTCATTAGAAAAAGGTTTGCTTTCAGCCTCGTTTTCCAGATTCTGTTCCTGATTAGCTGGCACGTCAGATCTGAACGATTCTGATTCTAAAGGCCGATACCGATTTACAATTCTTCTACAGCTCCGATCAGCCAGAACCAATTTTGTCTGATTACATTTGATCTAAATAGACTCTAATAACAGCAAAATCGTTTGTGTCTGGTTAACTTAAAAATGATGATTCTCACTCATCATTTTAACCACTTATTCCTCAGTAGGGTCACGGGGAGCTGGTGTCTAACTCCAGCAGTCATCAGGCGAGAGGCATGGGACACCCTGGACAGGTGTCCAGTCCATAAGAGGGACACACAGATAAACAGTCACTACCTCACTCACTCACTCACTACCTCACTCACTCACTCACTCACTCACTCACTCACTCACTCACTCACTCACTCACTCACTCACTCACTCACTCACTGACGCATGGAGAGAACACACTACCTCTGTGGGAAAAGATCACAGCCAGGATTCGAACCTGGAACTTTCTCACTGCGAGGCAACAGGGCTACCAACTGTTCCACCACGACACAACCCATTTATGATTCTGGTGGTAAGAACTTCCTCACGGAGGATCTATATTATTGCTAACACAAATTAGCAGATAGCTAATGGCGATTTCACAGAAGTTGCTGCTTGGTGATGGACCATTCACAGATCAGAAAAATAAACAGAATTTTAGAGCTTCAGAGTGACCAAACACTGGATGAAGTCAGTCACGCTGAATTTTCGACCACCGTTGGATTTTTTATTTATTACTCAAACTAAATTTAATCTGTACAAAACATTAAACGCCGTTGCTGATTTGTCTCTTTAGGCAAAGTCACTGTTGAAATTCCTATATTGATATACAATTGGGATGGTGGAAAAGAAAGTTAAAAGATAATTAGAAATAGGGCAAAGGAGGCTAATTTATAATCTTGATGCTCAGTGATGAAACGTTTTAGGGGACAGTTATTACTGTTGGACAACATGCTCACATTAAGGTGAAAAGCAGAGAAAAAGACCAAAAGGGGCGTACGTTTGGGACTACATAAAACACAACAGTAAAACTCAACATCCACAACTTTACACAAACGACTGATTAAACCGTATCCCCTGTGGACATGATGAGTCTTTACCAGTAAGATGAATCATCCTGCTCAAAGTAATATAAAGAAAAACTTCAAGTGTGTCAATGAATGTGCTATCTGCTACTAAAACGCATCTTTATGCACACATTTGCTTTCAGAATAGATGAAACTTGTTTTCCTGATTTCTACGCGTTCTTATTAAAGGAATCTGGAGTTGTAGGACTTTTATGGTTTTATGAAGAGCTCACAAGACCAAAATTTATAAAAACAGGAAAAAGTGTTGAATTATCATCTGAAGTGACTGTTGTACTCCAAACATGGAGTTTCAGGTAATTCTCTCACTCAGCTCTGCCATACCTGCAACAAAAACACATGAGCCTGACAAATGTTCTCAAGAGGATTTCTAATACATAAGTAACTGAATTAAGGTTTGTGGTACTCAGAAATATTGAGAGTGATGTTTTAATAATGGAGAGAGGAAAGCAGAGCTTTATAAAATGTTTTTTTTTTGAAGGGGGGTGTTTAATTCCACAATAAAAGGTTGGTAACAGCTGGCATAGATCAGATTTTACAGAGTACTCCATTACTCAGTAGAGTACTCAGTAACTGAGTTATTCTATGGCTGCAGCCCAAGTTGCAGATGTATCTATTTGTACGTTTTGTACACAGCCAGAGCAGGAAGCTCATGCATGATTAGCATACAGATGATCGTTCACATTGATGAATGCAAACTTAATTTGATCCTGCAAAGCTCTTTAAGTGTTATGATGAACCAACAAATATTAATCTGACTTGTATAAAAGTAAAAACAAATATTTTGCATGCCTTTGGACTAAATGTGGGGCCCTGCAACCAAACCCAGCCAGGCGCCTTTCCATCTTGCTGCATTCCCAGTGCCTTATTCATTGCCTTGACAGCACAGACTCCCAGGAGGCTCCTCCAAAACGCTGCCTCATACAGCAACCAAGAAAGTTCATTTGGCACGGCAGCTCCCAGGCATGAGCTGGCCTAGTTTAAGACCCAGCCTGCATAACCGACAGGCTTATCTCCGAGCCTTCATCATATCTTGAGGATGTGTGGATCCACGGGGGTTGCGTCATCTAAACCATTTCCACTGTGTTTGCCAATGCATTTACACTCAGAGGAAGTCATGACCCAATCAATGTCTGAATCACGTGTCTCTCATACCCACTCCGGCCACAGTGGTCAGCTAACATACATTAGAGTAAAACAAAAAGATGCTGTGGCTTCTTAGGGTACAAGAAATAACTTCTGGGTCGCTCCTGTTTACAGTTCTTTAAACACCTCTGGAGCTTTTTGCCTGCTGGTGTCGAATTACAAATGCCGGCGCTTCAGCGTTAGCTCTGCGCTGATTTAGCAATCCCGCAGGCTCACAGATTGTAAATAAAGACTACCTCCCTCTTTGACCCTTTTGAAAGGAGAAAAACTGACAACCCCTCAGCCAGCTGAAGGAAATCTGTTTCACTGTAACGTTCTTTCCAACATGATTGAGACACTGTTTTGTGATTATTTCGCTGTAGAATTCTTCCATATTACGCCTATAAAATGCAATAGGCTATTTATAGTATGCAGGACAAACACATGCTGCAACCATCATAACGTCTGTTGTGTTTTGATGAGTAAAGAGGATACTGTAAATAATTTAAGTGTCTTAATATTTTGTTGGAATTTTATTTAAAGTGACTGTGCGTATTTTCCCTGGCGATAGGGGGCTTTATATACCTAAATCATTGCAAGCAAGCAGTATTTTTGTGTTCAAGTAAGATCTTACGGATGGCCACTAGGGTCAAAAATCCCTGGGAGTGCAACCTCCAGCAAAATGACAAACACATCAGACTCCCTTTCATGACTGGCAGCAAGTGAAGAGGTAAATGTGTAAAACAACAACATTTACGAATGGTGAAAATTTTGTAACCGTTTGTTGCAAATCAGTAAATGCATTTTGTCCTCACGGGCTCCCGTAGAAGGAAACATTGCATCTAATATGGCGTCGCCCAGAGACTTAGACCCGCTCCCATGTATTTTAGGCCCAATTTTTATGGTTATATGTTCTGAAGCCACCAATATTTTTCAACAACTGGGCATTTTAATTAATTTTCAACATTTCGATGGATATTTCCAGAGATTAAGGGTAAAAACTACACATGGTCTCTTTAAGCATGTGCATTTCCTTGGGGCTCTTATTGTGGAGGAAGCAATGTCTCAGCTTGGGGTTGTCAGGATAATAAAGGCAGCAATGTGATAGCTAAATGTAACCTCCAGATGCAAACCTATAGAAATTCCCTTTTATTGCTGCTCCCCCAAATCGAAGTCATCATGCACCAAAATAAGTTAGCAATATCATTTTAGACGCAAGTAAGTTTGTTTTCTGAGTAAAGTATGCTCCATTAAACAAAGTGGGTGTTGGAAAAAGATTGATTCATAAACGACACAATTTAGTTCTCCCTCTCTTTGTGGCGTTTTTATTAGTTTGTGAGGATTTTAACATGAAAAGTACCAAAAACACGAGGTTAAATACAGAGAAGTCAGTAAATCAATCCAAACCAACAAAAAACATTTACTGAAGGTACATCAAAATTCATTTGAATTAACTGGACAAGGATTCAGGTTTAGACTCCAATAATAGACCTGTTAAAGATGGAGACAAAACTGTGTTTGAGGGAGCTTTTAAATTCAACCCCTCACCTTTAAAAGTCTCCCTATCAAATCAAAGAGAAGTCGTTTCCTTCACAGGGCGTCTGCTTCTGCTGCATCAAAGGATGCAAACTGAGACGTTTGAGTGTCTCATTATTCTGACTCCTGCAGGATGGTTTTCTGTCCACATCAAGCTGGAGGGACACACTGACCCTGACTAAAACACTCAGGTGGGATTATTAATCCAGACTTGATGTGTTGTAGCTGATGAGAATTAATGAACAAAAATACTTCTTTTGTGAAGCGTTGACAAACGAGGCTTCAGCGAAGACACGACTCACAGCAACAAAACAGCAGGAGAGTGACAACAGCAGCAAGTTTGTTCATTTGCAGCTACGCAACATGTGGGTTTGATGAGAGTGACTGAGTGGGTGTACGAAAACAAAACCACTGCTACTGTTTCCAAAACCTCCAGCGTACGCCTCTGAAAACAATAAGAAAATGCTGAAAATTTGCCTTTTTGGGGGGTTCCAGTTTCTCTTTGCAGGAAATCAATGTCAAATATACTCCAGAACACGTTGTGTCGCCGAGGTAAACTGCAAAAATACAAACATCGTGTTTAAAAAGAGAATGGTGCAGTAGAAAACAAATATAGTGAGTGTGGCTTTGTGTGGAGGAACAAGAACAGGCTGTCTGAGGAGATGGCTGTCTGTAAAAACACACCAGTGAGCCGCACATGTCCCCTCATTACTATGAACACACACAGTGCTGGTTAGTCACAACACACACCCTGCTGCAGCTGCAAACACTCTCTAGTACAGTACATTTGAATAATCTGCTGATAGAAATGGACTCAAACAACATCATGATTTTTATGATTTTTACTAAAAATGACAAAAAAATGTTTTCATTTTCCTTTGCAACAACCACGACAGAAGAATCCTAAACAAACTTTCCCGCGGGGATTAAAAAGTAGAGCTGTTGGGTTATTTTGATAATCCCTCATTTGTCTTAATACGTTAGTGGGTTATTTAAAGGAGTCGTCACCTGAAATCTTCACATTTCCACTTGAACAAATGTCTATAATGGCTTCCTAATGATTTTTCACTGGCAGAGAAGCCGATATTTAACATTGACGCGTTTGTTTACTCTTGCCTTCTTCAACCAGCTCACATGCACCCCACGAGCACGCGCACTCCAAAACGAGAGATGAGCTCTGGCCTATATGTCGTCACAGAGACCAGATATAACAAAATATGAGGCCAGCAGCGAACAAACCAGCACAACAAAGCTCATTTCATAACGTGAAACGCATAAATTATGTCTTACCGTTGCTGATCTGTGTTACGGGGAAAAAAAGTTCACTCGGTTTGTGTATTCAATCTTCACAACAGCATGATGAGCCGATGCCAGGCTGTTTAGCTTGCTTTGTTCCATACAGACTGTTTACAGATCTCCAATGCCGCGTCCCATCATTTTCCGGTTAACGGCGCTTCGCTGAAAAAAAACCTCAACAACAAGCGAGGAAGCCATTACGCACGAGGCGAGGCTCGGGCTTGTACTGTTGGATCCCGTAGGTCACTGCCAGATCGGGTTCAGTTATAACTTTTGTTATTTTGGAGCAAGACGCTGAAGCTGCTTCCTGCTTCCTTCCACCAATCAACGCGCTCCTCAGTCCTGCTCGCGTCTGACACAGCCGAAATATCGCGTGTGATCTCGCGAGAAAATAGGCCCTTTACAAAAAAGGATCAGAAAATCACATTTTTAATTTATTTTTTCAATACAATTTATTTTAATGACCTAAAAGACTATAATAGGACGTAGATATCCACGGTATTATAGATGATGACTCCTTTAAACGACCGCCTGCTTCCTGTGGGTCCACCTCCTGCTCTGGGCAGGAGTCCAGGTCTTGCCTCCCCTGCTCATGTCTGCCCACCAGTGAATGTCACTCTGAGTTTCTGCTTTGATGCGTCTCAGTTGAAGACCAATGAAGTAAATTAATCTGAAACAAACTAATCATTTTTTTGGAGGACAAAAAACAAAAATGGCTCCTCTACTAATCGCAATCTATGCAGCCATAAAAACACAATCTATCAATCAATCAATCAGTGTTTATTTATATAGCGCTTTCCACTACCCAGAGGGTGACCAAAGTGCTTAACATTTAATACGGAAAAAAATAAACTGTAAAAACAACAATAAATAAGAACGACTATAAAAAGTAATCAAAATCAGAGCCATTTTAAAGATGACAAAATAATAGGTTAAAATGGAAAAATCCATAGCACAAGATTAAGCACAGATTACAACACTCCAGGATATTCAAAAAGCCACCTGAAACAGGTGTGCCTTCAGTCCAGACTTAAAGTGACATCAGTAGTCATGTGCAGGTCAAGTGGCAGTTTGTTCCACAGCTTCAGAGCTGCCAATGAAAATTGGTCTACTTGGTCTATATGTTGTGTGTGTGTGTGTGTGTGTACTGTGTGTGTGCGTGTGCGTGTGTGTGTGTGTGTGTGTGTGTGTGTGTGTGCGTGTGCGTGCGTGTGTGTGTGTGCTCTGTCTTCTCAAACCCCAGTGAGTCGTGACAGACGGCTGCTCACACTGATCCAGGTTCTGTTGGAGGTTTCTTCCTGTTAAAGGGGAGTTTTCCTCTCCACTGTCGCTACATGCTTGCTTAGTATGTGGATTGCTGTAACCTCTCTGACACAAGTCAGAGACTCGATGCAATCTGCTGGGTTTCCTCACATAGGAAACTTTTAACTAATTGGCATAATTAACTGAACTCAACTGGAATGTTTACTTTTTAAAGTGCCTTGAGACGACTCTTGTCATGATTTGGCGCTATATTAAAAAACTTAACTGAATTTTTCAAATCGGCCAACAATTCTAAAATCCAGCTGTGTGAGCCAGGCCTAGAATGATTATTGAATCATTGTAACAGTTATCTCCTGCAATTTATATATTATGACTTAACTTTTTTTATGTTTTTCACATCTTGAAACTTCTGGGATCCTCTAAAAAGCATAAAAATACCCCAAATGACTCCTAGATGGTGCACTACGAGGAACACGATGTGCCCAAAACTTCCTAAAGTTCTAACAATCTTAAACAATCGACAAACACCAAAAGCAGAACAAGTTCACGAGGCTCAAATGCTGCATGTAAAAGCATGACTAGGTGAGAAAATCCCTCCCAACTACCTCTTTCTGTGTCTTCTCAGTTCCAACATTTATAAGCTGAAGTTTGTAAGCCTCCTAAACTGACACTTGGATTTCGTGACAAGCTCATGTTCACGCTGTCCCACATAATCCCTAACTAGACCTCAGAATAGTAATTCCCCCTTCGTCTGCTCCCAATTACGCTTCTCCACAAGCTGACTCATGAATGCTGCCTAACTGCTGAAAAGCTTCACAAATTAGCTCACTTAACAGAAAGGTTATTATATTTTTGAGACTTGCTGTCAATTTATGCCTCAGGTAGACTTTTTTCCTTCTCCCCCCTCTTGGGTATAATTATGTTGGAACTGAAATGATCCAAAAAGTAAATTAGAGAAGTGCAGAGGTGTAACGTTTCCCCTCCTGCAGAGCACAGATTCACAGGAAACAATCAAGTGGCTTTTTACAAAAACGTCTGCTCTTAGAAGAAAAATAAATTGTGCTTTTTTTTAAAAATCATAACTTACTTTAGTATCACTTCGACCACAGACACCGCGACAAATCTGAGATTTTAATTCATTTACAAAAAGCTGCAGGAGAACAGGAGAAATAAACCAACATGAGTACAAAATACTTGAGAGGAGCCAGTTGAGGTGGTTCGGGCATCTAGTTAGGATGCCTCCATGGTGAGGTTTTCCGGGCACGTCCAACTGGGAGGAGACCTAAAGGAAGACCCAGGACATGGAGGGACACCTTGGGATTCCACCAGAAGAGCTGGCCCAAGTGGCTGGGGAGAGAGGGAAGTCTAGGCCTCTCTCCTTAGGCCGCTGCCCCCACGACCCGACTCCGGATAAGCGGAAGACGATGGATGGATGGATGGATGGATGGATGGATGGATGGATGGATGGATGGATGGATGGATGGATGGATGGATGGATGGATGGAGTAAAAAATAATCCAGAGTAAACACAACAATGCTTCTAGAATTTTTACAGCTAACATGTCAACTAAATACTGATTCTGACAACTATATAAGCTCTTTGCGTGCTCATTTTAGTTCACGTTCAGCTGTTACAAACTCAAACTTCAGGCAAACGTTTACTGGATTACATCATAAAGATGTAAAGCTGTGAATAAATGTGAGTGAATGAACCAAACATGCATGTTTTTGGTCTGTGGGACGAATGCGGACCACCCTGATAAAACCCACACATGCACTGGGATAGCTTCACACAGCTGGGTTTTTAACCTGCAACCTTCTTGCTACGAGACAACAGAGCTACCAACTGCACCACCGTGCAATAACAAAATCCTGTTTGAGAGTTTGAGGGGACCAACTGTTTTACTTTGAGTCTGATAAAAGCATGAATGATGATATTTCAGCCATTGATGCAAACGCCAAACTGTTTCTTTGATTTAACTTCAGTTATAATTATTTATATTATCCATTTATAATTGTTTAGCAGCTCAAACAAATGTTAAAGGCCAGAATTAACACAACACAGAAGTTTAAGTGGATCAAAAGAACCGTTCATCCATCTGGTCTGCCTTCAGGCGACACTTTACTGCAGAAACGCTGTTTTAATTTTGTCTGCCATCTTGTTTGCAGAGATGTGCGTTTCCAATTAATCATTTTCCAAATATAAAAAAGATTCTTCTTCATGTTTAGAGCTCAGTCGGATGAATTCCGGCCAGCTGCTCAGCAGTCATGCGTTTTTTCAGAAGAACTGGTTTTATTTCCCCGTGGTCGAGCGTTTCTGTTTGTGATTGTGAGCAGAAGAATGTGTGACGGCGGGAGCAGCATCAGAAGCGTCACGCTGAGATGAACACAAACAAAAACAGCAACAAAGAGCAGCGAACACTCAGGAACTGGCCTCCTCTGGATGTGTTGTCACGATAAACGTCTTTAGAAGAAGATAAAGTTTTAATTTGATCTGACCGATGATGCGAGACGATACAGAGAGCTGCAGTATTTTCACCTCCTGCACTACTTCACTGTAGTAATGATTTACTCTGTTCCAAAGGAAGTGATCCCCTCTTCCTCCTCTCTGCCTTCATGGTGAAAACTCTGGAATTACTTAGAGCTGCTTTACTCGCCGACTTTATGTTTGCTTTGATGAAAACATAACGGATGGAGAGAGGAGCCTCTAAAATAAACTCAAATCATTCACAGGTTTTTTTATTTTTTATTTTTAGGTTTGATCAAATTCTTCTTTCTTCCTCCTCTTCGATTTTTGTTCTCTTCCTCCTTCATCATCTTCTTTGTCTTCCTAATTCTGTGATTTTTGAGTTTTTTTTGTCTTTTGTTTTAATTTTATATCAAAGAAATTAAAAAATGTTCTTCCTTGCTTTTGGTTCATGTTCATCTGAATACTTTATATTATTTTGTTTAATGTTTTAAAGACTTTTACTAATTATTATATTTAATGTATTATTATTTTATTTATTTTATTAATGCTGTTTTATTGCCTTCACAGATGTAATATAGTTTCAGGTTTATCAAATTAATTTATTTCTTTATTTTAATTTAATTAATCACATATTCCTTTAAAAATATTGGATAAAATATTCAGTATTTGGCGTATTCTCCATGTAAATGGTGTTTTACTTTGTTTAATTGAATTCAACTTTTTAATTTGATCAAATGTTTTTATTTTCTTTCACTGATTTCCATTTTCAGCGTCTTAATTTTATGTTAACTTTATTGAAACAATAAACTAACAAAATGAGAAATTTTAAAGTTCAGGTAAATGTTTTAGCATTTTGATTATCTACTAAACAAATTCATTAGGGCTGGGTGATCAATCAAAAATGTATTGTTATTGAAATTTCTGACTCTAACCGATATCATTTTTCCCATGTCAATAAATTTGGTAATAAAAAAGAGGTGTGTAGGTTGGCGACTTACCCTTTAAGAAGCTGTACCATCTGTATTTAACTCTTTTTGGGGAGTTGGTACTTTAACTCTGATTTAGTGTCATAAACCAACTCTTCTGGAGTTGATAATTTAACACTAGTGTTAAGAGTTACTGTATTACTCTAACACTGGTGTTAAATTGTCAACTCCGGAAGAGTTGGTTTTTGTCACTAAATCAGAGTTAAAGTACCAAAAAGAGTTAAATTAACTCTTTCTGGTGTGGACCCCTATAGAGACTTTAAAAGTGTTGAAATCAACTCTGACCGTGTTAATTTGAGCATGCTGGATTTGCTGTGTGGTTATCGTCCATTTATCGTTATCGAGGTGAACCTCTCAACATACCGTGATATTGATTTTAGGACCCAGCCCTCATTTAAAGTTTCCGTGTGCACATAGGTAAATACGTACGCTAAGGTCGTCTCCTGTGTCCATGTGAAAGAGAGCGTGTTTGTTTCACCCTTAAGGTTTTGTTTGCCTTCTTGTCCATTTTTGGCAAAAACACAAATAGTGAAATGTTTTAGGGGACTATGATTAGGGTTGTTCATAAACACACCTAAAGCATCTTCAGTGCTGGCCATATTTTAGGGTTTAGTGAGCTTTAAAGAAAAGAACATAAATAAAGTTCAGGCAGCCGGTCCGTCTTCCATCAGAGTAAATCTCTGTTATCTCCCTCCTATCTCTCCTTTACCCTCCAGAATGAGGTTTCTAAACACATAAATATATCACCTCTGTTGTTGCAGGGAGACGTGGATGAGCCAAATCCTTCATGAGGAGAACTTGTGGCAGGGCGCTCTATCAGTTTCACTTTCTTCTCTCAGGAGGACACCGGGGATTTATGCATCGGAGAAGACATTCAGAATGACGGCAGCATAAGAGCAGCTGAGGTGAGAAAAAACTCAGAAGGGTTCTGAACGGAGGCAGGAAAAGGGAGGTGGCTTAGTCTGGGAAATGAAGGCGTGATTGATGTTTCCTGGACAATTTCACAGCCATCAACGTCCAACAGAGAACAGGAGAGGAAGAAGTTAAATTTTCACATAGGAAAAAACTCAAAAATGGAAGCAGAGGAGTCACTTAATCCTAATAAACTCCTGCAAATAAGTAATACATCTGTTTGAGTTTTGTCTCTGAAGAACCATCATTTGTTTATCTTAAAACAACCAGTTACTCACATGTGTAATTGATTATGAACGCATGAATTGGAGTTTATTTTGCAAACGTTCACACAGCCCTAAAAATTAATTCCTGCTTGTGTTTGTGACCCCTGTGGCATCCCTTGGAGCGTTTTTCTCGAAGCTGACATTAAAGTTCAGATTTACTCATATTCGTAATTCATTTGCAGTGGCCTCTAGTAGGAATGAATGCCTTGTAAGTTGTGCTCCAGTGCGCCTGTTTCAGGAACTAGAAGTGAACCCGTTCAGAGTTGAGCAGAACACGGCAGGATCTGGAGTCTTATTTCCTGATATGTAGACATCTCGTCTCTGATTGGCTAACAGCAACACGACTCTACCACTGACTCTGTTTGCTCTGCAACGTTGATGTTTTATCTCCACAAATAACACAAGCCTGGAGGAGTTCTGCTGTGTGGTGGAGTTGCTAATGCTAACGGTTAGCTTCTACTAGCCCAGACGTTCTCTGCTGTTTCCTGGATGCTAAACCAACAACAGCCTTCCCCGTCGTGAGTCAAGATGGGTGAGTCCATGAATGTTAAGTGACAATAGCTACATTTACATGCGCCAAATTTCCCCCAATCCGATTCAAATCTTGGTTAATCAGAAATCCCAAATCTCTGTTTACGTGGACACTAACTGGAATGATCTGATTATGCCGCGATGCACGCACCATAGATTGCGCATGCGCAGAGTTGTCTTTCCCGGAAGAAAAATTGTAAACAAACGCCATCTAGTTCGTACGTCTTTTCCCTTGCATTTTATTTGCTTATTCTCTAGCTTCGGTGAATTCCCGCTTCCTGCATCTTTAGATGCACTTGAGTGTATAACTCGGCAATTTTAGCCGTTCGGCCATTGAGACATTCAGTAATATTGAGCTCCTGTAGTATTTCCAGTAAAAAATAGCGTCGGCAACAGATCACTTCTGTTTACCTCCCGCCATGTTTTCGATCTGTCCTGAGCATGCGCAGAGGCGGAAAGAGGGCACGCTGCAGTTGCACACATGCGCATTGGGCATTATTTTACCCCAACGATCCGAATGGCTGTGTACATGGACGCCAATCGGATTGACGATCGGACAAAACCACCTCTCTCAATCGGAATGAAATTTCATTCGGATCAGGCCGAATCGGATCAGAGTATTCCGATTGACATGTTTACATGACGAATTTTTGATCCGATAGGGCGTTCAATCCGATTACTTGTGCCCATGTAAATGTAGCTATTGTGACGTAGATCTGTCAGAATTTTCAAATCCTAGAGTTTCACCGTCTGCTTTTGACTCAAAGAAAAGCCCAAGTCTAAATAGTTTAAAGTTGACGCCAAAGCTGTTTCAAACAAGCCATCGCCATCTTTGTTCTTTCAGTAACATCCCGCCCACCAAACCAATCGATTGCTGTGATTGGACTGCTAAGGATGTCAGTCATGGGACAGTTTGCCATACACTGTCAAAGAAGATGCATTATCCCGCCCACAAGACAGATAGAGCGCTGTAATTGGACCGGCACCAGGTGTCCGGGGCTGCTTTGGTTCCAATGGATCATGGCTAGACCAATCAGCAAAGTGACGGTCTAGATTATAGTCTAGATACATTTTTCTTTTTGGACTAAAAAAAGATTTAAAAAAACTAATAGGGGTATATATTGTCAAGAATCTGGCAATACAATACCAGCTCTGTGGCCTAGTGGTATGAGTGTCCGCCCTGAGAGTGGGAGATCGTGGGTCCAAATCCACAGTCGGGTCATACCAAAGACTTTAAAAATGGGACCCAATGCCTCCCTGTTTGACACTCAGCATGTCTGCAGCTCACTGCTCCATCTGTCTCAGCTCTGAAGGCTTCTGTCTCCAGATGTTTCAACTCCTTCCACAGATGTTCACCAGGATCTAGTTCTCATAGAAAAAAACTTCAGAGGAGTCCGGTGTTTGGTTCTGATCTAATCTTGAATGTTTGTTGCTATTTTTGTTTTGTATAGCTCATTTTTACTCCAGAATGACTCAAGACTTCCTGGTTCAGATGCAACAAAGCTGGTTGGAGATGGTCTTCAAGCCTTTTTATTTCACACGCTGGTCTTTAATAGTCTTTCTGATCTCCTGAGACAACTCTGTCCTTCGCTTTCTGTGGTCCTAGTTTGGTGCGGTACACACCCTGATGCCAAGCAGCACTGTGACTACCATTCACTCTTTAATCAGACAGAATAGATCCTTCAGTTTTACCACATTTCCTGCTGCTGTGTACATTTATGAACACTCATATCGACCCAGAATGACTCACATTTAAAGCAAGCAGGAAGAGAGACGGTAAACCAGCCCCCTGATGATGCATCCATTGGCGAGAACAAGCCAAAAACAAACTATATTTTGATGACATTAGCAGAAAGCCTCTGGGGCTCTGTGAAGCCTGAGGATTATCTGCTGTGAGTGTGTGGAAGCAGGACTGGTATCATGCTACTGCCTGGTGTAGGTGTGAATTAGCATAGGTGAATGAGTTCTTGGATGAATAAACTTGGCAGAGCAGGATATGCATGAATCTCTGCACTCAGTGATGGCTGAGATTCCAACTCTTAAGAGACTTTCTGTTATGAAATGATGAGAATGTTGTGAAACTGCTGCAGCTACCGGGTGGTTCTCTTCCTTCTTTGTGAGGACCAGTTAAAAAAATGCTGTTACTTATAACTTATTATTGCACATTCTTATTTTTCTAAGCCATTTTCTTCTGGGGACTGTGAAGGCATATCTGAGCAACGTTTGAGTGACTTCTCGTTTATTTACCTGTTTTGTCAGACATGTTGGGGCAGGCCAGCACCTTCATCCTTTATCATTACACACCATGTGACATCAGCATCCCGCTTGCAACTTAGCTCTTCTCACCACAGAGGTGATTGTGATAGAGAAACTAAAACCCAAAAGCTTTAAATGTCCAAAAATAGAAGAAATAAAAGTGTTAACATATTTGTGATGGTTATTTGAGAAACCGCAGATTTCTTACATTTTTCTTTTTTTTTCTTTTGGAAAATTTTAATGTTTTGAATAATCTCAGTAAAATATACGGAAGAGGATTAGGGCCACTGAAAAGAAAAGAAAGAGAATTCTGACTTTAATCTCAGAATTCTGAGAAAAAAGTCAGGATTCTGAGAAAAAAGTCAGAATTCTGAGAAAAAAGTCAGAATTCTGAGATTAAAGTCAGAATTCTGAGAAAAAAGTCAGAATTCTGAGAATAAAGTCAGAATTCTGAGATTAAGAGAATTCTGACTTTAATCTCAGAATTCTGACTTTTTTCTCAGAATTCTGAGATTAAAGTCAGAATTCTGAGAAAAAAGTCAGAATTCTCTTTCTTTTCTTTTTTTTCTTTTCAGTGGCCCTAATCCTCTTCCGTAAAAATAGAAGAATTCAGTTGTCAAATAATAATTTCAGCTTGAACGCAAACACGGTCACAGAACACTCACCCCTCCCCTCGGGTATCTTCCCAGTTCTGATGGAACCAGAAACCTCATTTTCCAGAGGAAACGAGATGGAGCTAAACCCCAGTCGCCGTTTTCTAGGTCCAAACGTATTTTGTTGTCCGTGGCTTGAAAAAATGTTTTAAGCTTTTAAGGGACAAAAGATGTTTACAAGTCTTTACTGTGGATACATTTTTAACCAACTTATTTTGTTTTACTTCACCCCCATTGGAGGGTTTTCCAGCATTAATAGCCTGTTTAAGGTCAAAGGTCAGACATTGTCCTTCAGAATTTTCTCCAGGTCCTGGAGCAGCAAAGCGGCCCCAGACCATCACACTACCACCACCATGCCTGACTCTTGCTATGATGATGTTTTTTTTAGTTAGTTTTACTCCAGATGGAACAGGACACACACTTTCCAGTGAGCTCTGCTTTTGTCTCATCAGTCCTCAAAGAATAAGTCTTGAGGATCATCAGGATGTTTTTGGTTATTGTGAGACGGGTCTTTGTGTCCCAAATTGGTCGGCAGATGTTTTCAGAATCAGGTTTACTGCCATGTAGGCGAGAGACTCATCGACTAGGAATTTGTTTCGGTGGCAAGGTGCAAACATACCTAAAATTCAGGCAGTATATAGATTAGGATACATCAGAAATAATCAACATAGGAAACATAGCAACGAAAACAATCAGTCATAATCATAGGACTATAGGCGATATTAGCAGGAGGAGATATTGGAACTCAGAATCCTGACTTTAACCATGATGTTCTTTTGTTCGAGAACGTGGAAATGAATTCACCTTTATAAATGATGTCAATTTCATCCATTCAAAAATAATGAATTCAATTAATTTATTATTCAATTAGTTCATGATTTAACAAGGGGAGAAGTTAAATTTTCATGAAGTCAGGTTGGTTTGATTTGTTTTTCCCCTAATAAATAAAATCATACATTTTGTATTCACGCAGGTTATCTTGACATTTGTTTGTGAATTGTTAGCTTGTGGGCTGATTAGCTTGCTGGTACAAGCATAGGTCATCATCTGTTTTAATCTACTTGTCCTGCTAGAAAACATTCATCCTTAACTTGAGTCCATGGTTGGAATTAGTGTAATAAGAAAATAAGTGAAAAGCTAATGAGGCAGTTCATCACTTTGCTCTCCACATTCTCCCACAAGTGCAGAAATACAAACGTGCACACGTTAGTGGGTCGGTTATTGGCAGTGAAACAAGATTAGGTGGAAAGGCACTGTGATGCAAGATGTCTACAACTCACCATGCCTCTACTTGTCTGTCACTTTGGCCCAAAGAGTCCTAGGATGATGCAAAACAGGTTCAACCAGACCGGCAACATAGCAGAGCCACATAAGAACATATAATATCCCAGAGGGGAACCGTAATTTCTTTTTATGCAATTGTGCGAACGCCACAGTTGCACACTCGTATTATATAAACAAACGGAACCAGGCTTGCCAATGAATTGAGGAAACATTTGTGAGGAAAAACGCTTTGGGCTCCAACAAAAATACATTTTTGTACAATGATTTGCTCAGGCTGACTTTTACCTTCACTAAAAACTGGAATATTACACTTTCCAAAAGTAAATTTACACTTCCCCGGTCATTTTTCTCCTGGATTTTCATCTTAATAAGTAAGCCAATTTACAATTTATAGATTTTTGCAAAAAATGGCAAAATACCAGCAAGCAATTTTCAAAAACTTAGATGCTTCATAACTCAAGCACACGTCACAGTGGAAATATAATTTAACATTTAAACGAGTTGCAGAAATTTGGATTTTATGCGTCCAAACTGACATTTTAATCAATTTTTATAGTTTTGAACTACAGGGAGTTACTACGGTAACCTTAACGAGCTACAGGGGGTTACTATGGTGACCTTAACGAGCTACAGGGGGTTACTATGATGACCTTAACGAGCTACAGGTGGTTACTATGGTGATCTGAATGTGCTACAGGGGTTTACCATGGTGAACTTAATGAGCCACTGGTGGCTAATATGGAGACTCCAGTGAACCACAGTTGGTTTTTATGACACCCTTGGATGGTTACCATGGTGACCCTAATGAGTCACTGACAGCAACTTCAACATTTATGTTTATCTTGATTTTTGCTACACTTCACATTATCCAGCACAACACAACAATTTTCTCTCAGTATACAGTAGATGTTTACAGAAGTACATCTGTTAGGATGTGAAGCAGAAAGCACTGATCTATGTTGAAATTTGACTTATGGTCAATAGCTGCCCTTTAAAATTTCTTGCTCTTTCCCTTTTTTATCTCAACTTGAATTAAATATATACTAAATGTAACCCAGTGGGTTCAGCTGAGATCTCTCCATTTCGTGATGATTTGACAAAGGACTTGTCAGTCAAACATGTTGAAGCCATAAAAAGCCAGTGATAGGCCTGAACAGGAAAAATCACTCCTGATTGGTTGGAAAGCTACAAAGCCCACCCCCTGCGTGTCGTCGGCATAGCAACGCTGCTCTTTCTTTTTCTGCGGGAGAGAGCGGAAAGCAACCGCGCTGTTGAAGCGAATAGGAACTCCTCTGTGGAAGAAAAAACTAGAAGAGACTCGACCTACACGGACTGTGGCCAACCTCCTGTGGAAAAATGAAAGGGAAATTCTAAGCGCTCGGCTAGGTTTTTTTTGTGGACTAGATAAAAGCCATTGGATTGGACTGGATTCTCTCCCTGACGAGGGAGATGGCGAGCCTTCCCAATTGATCGAACTGGACCTTGGCCCTTGAGAATAGACTGTTCCTCCAACACGAACTGTTGCAGCTTTGCGGTGAGACTGTTCCGCATTACTCACCTTGGACTTGACTTGACTAAACTACCGACTAATAAGTCGAATGAACAGAGTTATATCTGAGCTCAGATTAGGACAATTCAGGGTATTGTGTATTTTTTTTTTATGTATATTATTGTTATTGTCACTGTTGTTCACACAAACGGTTTAATACAGTACAGTTTATTGTTTTGCGGCTCCACTCGTTCTTCTGCATATCTTGATGTATGTTAATAACCAACCCTCTTCCAGAACCTAGTCATTAGCCTACTGGCAATAATCCTAACTAATCTATCGTAGACGGGTTACATAAACACACACACACACACACATACACACACAAATAAAACCTTCATTTAACACCTTTTATGTTTATTCAAACTCTTAAGCACTCTTTGGTGATTATCAGAAGGCCTGAAGGGACAGCCAGCTACATTAGCGTGGTCTCATGAGATTAAAATATGAAATGCTACTACCTAAGAGCTGCTAATGCACCCAGGTATCTATTGAAGCTGCTGCACTTCAGTAAACACATCTTCAATTATCCATCAATTGTCACTTTATACCTAACCAGGGCAGTTTGTCTCATCAGTTAATTGATTATATTTTGAAAGTTTCCACTTTGTAGGCCTTTAACGTGTAAAAACACAGGCTGTCTTAATAAAACCTGAGCATTACTGAAAAGAGTCCAACTGCAAAGGCATCAAATGCATTCTGAAACTGAGAACGAGGTCAAATTTAGATGAGAAATGTCACCAAAGCAAGCAGCTGAGTGCAAAACTCCCCCCAACCCCTCCACCCCACCTCCCATAGGTTTCCTTATTATTATTATAAAATCCTTCTTGTCAGCTGAAGGAAGTGTCTGCCTACACAATGTAAAAACTGCTTCATCTTCACCTGAGCCGAGTTGTGAGAAACTCCCCGTTTCAGGGTGAGAGTAGTCGGACAGCGTGTCACCGCTTCAGTCACCCAGAAACGGCTTATGTAACCGTGGGCTTCAGAACAGACAG
>SSNS01000099.1:436749-467628 GCA_006937985.1 Aphyosemion australe
TGCTACAGGGGTTTACCATGGTGAACTTAATGAGCCACTGGTGGCTAACATTGAGACTCCAATGAACCACAGTTGGTTTTTATGACACCCTTGGATGGTTACCATGGTGACCCTAATGAGTCACTGACAGCAACTTCAACATTTATGTTTATCTTGATTTTTGCTACACTTCACATTATCCAGCACAACACAACAATTTTCTCTCAGTATACAGTAGATGTTTACAGAAGTACATCTGTTAGGATGTGAAGCAGAAAGCACTGATCTGTGTTGAAATTTGACTTATGGTCAATAGCTGCCCTTTAAAATTTCTTGCTCTTTCCCTTTTTTATCTCAACTTGAATGAAATATATACTGAACACACACACACACACACACACACACACACACAAATGAAACCTTCATTTAACACTTTTTATGTTTATTCAAACTCTTAAGCACTCTTTGGTGATTATCAGAAGGCCTGAAGGGACAGCCAGCTACATTAGCGTGGTCTCATGAGATTAAAATATGAAATGCTACTACTTAAGAGCTGCTAATGCACCCAGGTATCTATTGAAGCTGCTGCACTTCAGTAAACACATCTTCAATTATCCATCAATTGTCACTTTATACCTAACCAGGGCAGTTTGTCTCATCAGTTAATTGATTATATTTTGAAAGTCTCCACTTTGTAGGCCTTTAATGTGTAAAAACACAGGCTGTCTTAATAAAACCTGAGCATTACTGAAAATAGTCCAACTGCAAAGGCATCAAATGCATTCTGAAACTCAAATTTAGATGAGAAATGTCACCAAAGCAAGCAGCTGAGTGCAAAACTCCCCCCAACCCCTCCACCCCACCTCCCATAGGTTTCCTTATTATTATTATAAAATCCTTCTTGTCAGCTGAAGGAAGTGTCTGCCTACACAATGTAAAAACTGCTTCATCTTCACATGAGCTGAGTTGTGAGAAACTCCCCGTTTCAGGGTGAGAGTAGTCGGACAGCGTGTCACCGCTTCAGTCACCCAGAAACGGCTTATGTAACCGTGGGCTTCAGAACAGACAGGAGGAGAAAGAAATGTTGTTCCCTTCGTTATCGGGAGTCGGCGTTTCCTCTCAACATGTTTAAGTGGCAGAAACAGAAAGCAAAAAGGCCTAAATCACCTGAACTGCATTACCCATAATGCTACACAAACAGGCCTTTTTGTGTGTCAGTGGTACCAAATGGTTTCCCCTCAGAGCAGGAGGCCTAATTTCCCATCACCACATGGGAACAGCCAGAAAAGTAATCCCTCACTCCTCCTGTTTTAATTAAATGTAGTAAATGTGACGTTTCTGCACCGCTGGGACATAACACCCTTACATCCTGCGGGTGGGGGGGTAGCATGACATGGAAACACACCAGGAAGCTATGCTGGATT
Source organism: Aphyosemion australe (assembly GCA_006937985.1). Taxonomy (NCBI): domain Eukaryota; kingdom Metazoa; phylum Chordata; class Actinopteri; order Cyprinodontiformes; family Nothobranchiidae; genus Aphyosemion; species Aphyosemion australe. The sequence goes on from SSNS01000099.1 coordinate 438,153, forward strand.
TATTCACTTCTCCTTCTCCTTCCTGTCACTGAAGACTGCTGACGTGTCTGAAATCCACATTCCTGCATCGAATCCTGGAGTTTAAATGATGAATGACAGCAGGCCTGCAATAACGAAAGTGAAAATGACTGGACTCTAGTTCCAAAAATGTTCATGTGACATGAAGAGTTTTATTCTTAAAGGTCTTAGATTTTACAATAATGCTGCCGATGAGCAGGAAGTTTGAATTAGATCATTAAAAAGCAAATTAGAACCTTGTTCTGAGCTTCGTTTTGGAGTTTCTGAGAAAACGCAAAATGTCACTTTAGCAAATCACGTTGAAGAGGTTAATTAACAGATGAAGTAATTAAAATATAAATTTTCGTCTTCAACATTCAAACTAAAGAAAAAAAAGCTATAAATCATCATTTTTTTACTATTTTACTTTATTTTTATTTCATAAGTGGTTAACCTGCGTTAATGGGTCAGCGGCCGTTCAAAACTAAAATAATTCATATTTTAATTGTCTGATGTGAAATCTGCTCACCGAAATAATACTTCCAACATTTCTACAAGCTATTAACGAGAAATGAATCAGACTTTAGAAATTTGAAAGGTATATCACAACAAACCCACAATATTACATATTAAAGTCATAGGCAGTTGAATTTTCCTCCCCTTTTTTTAAACAAAAATTGGAGAAAATACTTTTGGTTTCCAGCTCTGTAAACATTTTAGTTTCATGTCTATAATTATTTCATATCAGTGTTTTTGATTGATTTTGATCTGTTTTGCTAAACATATCAGAAAAATCTTTGTTTTTTTAATTGACGGTAACCATCTAATTTCAAATGCAACTTTTTTATTCTCTAAAATAAAAACACCTCTATTGATGATCTCATAAATAAGACCAGTTTCAAAGCAGCAGCAGCATCCCGTGAGCTGTTCAGTCAGATGACATTGCTCATTTCTGTAATCCAGAGACGAGGATGACTCTGACGGCTTCAGAAGATTTCCCTGGAACATGAGTTTTACACAAGCGTTACACAACACCCCCCATGGTCCAGACGTGTGATGCATTCTTAGCAAGCCCGAGGGAGCTCCATCGCCACTGGCCAACAGCTGACAGACATCATCTGTTAAGTCTTTTGTAAAAAATCATCCAACGGGGTTGTGTTCTGCTCCTAATCTTCTGATCCTCTAAAACCATCTTATTGCAGCTCATTCAGATTCCAGCCAAATGAAGGTAAACAAAGCAGAAACTGGCCTGGGATTTGGTTGTATTTCTGACTGTCGTCGTGAAGTTTTAAATATTTTACAAAAGTTCCCCGGTCCTCTTTGGATGTAGGAAACATCTTCACGGTGGTCCTTGCGCGACCTTTAATCGCTTCTGGCTGCTGGGAGCCAAGTAATCATGTTGTAGTTGATGTAATCTTTGCTTTTTTAAGGCTGAAAATCCATTTGCTTTTGAAATATTGTAAAAATGTTGCCAGCCAACATCGAGCTCTGTAGGAAAGCATCAAGATCTACAAATATACTGAGGTCAGATGAATCCATCTGAGCATAAATATAAACAGCTTTTTTGTGTAGAAAGTTTGAATTTAACAAGAAACTTTGAGATACAGAAAGTAGAATGAAATGTTTCCTGTCAGAGGTCAGTTTCTGCTCTGAACGTCTAACCTTTTGTGGAGCAGATTAGTTACTGAAAACAGACGTAAACCCCAGAAAACACAAAGGGTTTTTCTTTAGTTTCACTTCACCAAACAAATGGAATCCCCCGTGGATCACATGTGGTTTTGCTGCAATTGGAGCACAAATCCCCTGAGTCACTCACAACCAAACCAAGGGAGGCATGCTACAGTTTTTAACTAAACTCATCTTTCGTTAAGAAACGACAGCGTTAAAGCCATCCTGATTTCACTAGAATCTGTGAATGACTCCGCTACATACTGTAGATATTAGTGCTGCCAAGTTTAGTCGATTAGCTATGACTCCATCCATCCACTACCAAAATCGTCTACTACAAATGTAATAATCGATGTCAGTGTTATATTTTTGAAGCTTTTATTTTTCTCTCAACATTGCCGCTGTACCTTCCTCTAGTTTGTCTACTTTTCTCATGGTCAGCCGTAGCGTCACCAGAAAAGCCCAAACAATCACGCCACACCGGCAATGGAGCTTGAAAGTTTGCAAGAATTTTCAAAAATTCCAAAAGAATCATGTGTCATGCAAACACGAATGTTTCATTTTAAAAGGGAGCACGTTGTGGCTGACAACAAAGAGCGACAGTCACCTCCTGAAGCTAATTTGCAGGTTAGCTGCTAACATTCACGTTGACAGTGAGCAACTTGTATTAAAGGGATTCTATGCAGTTTTGGCTTGTTTTTAGCACCCCCTAGTGTCCGTTAGTGAAACCAAAAGTGAAACTTATCTCCTCGCTGTGCGTTTGTCTTTTTAACACCTTAATCTAACTGCTGAAATGTCTCCTCAGCCTTCATTAGTGTCTACAGGAGCGGTTCATCACTAAATCAAACAAATCCAACAGGGACCGGCCCGCCACTCTGAAGTTGCAAGTGTGGTATTCTGGCCACAGAGGGCGGTGGGGGTCTGAGTGACATTTCATTAACCCTGTAAAGGGTCATTTTAGCACAAACTGGCTCAAGAAAACAATTTAAAAATATGAAAACGTTAACACATGTGTTTGCTGCAACGCTACAAACACTAAATATTTATTACAGTTGTTAAAAAGCGTTGCTCTTCAGTGAACGATCTTGTTACCAAGCCAGCAACCAGCATTTAAATTTTGTTTGTTGCCTTGTTTCTTATTTTCTACAAGTTGCGAAGCTCATTAAAAATTGTTGAATGAGATATTATCTTAGTTGTCTTTATTTTTAGACCGCACATAACACGCAGATTCTAGCTTGAAGTGTTATCTCTAATGATGGTTATTGGACTAGCTGCAGGCTAGTGCGATACGCTAGAATTTATGCATGATCAGATTAGTCGACTAATCGCCGAAATAACTGGTGATTAAACGATTATCGATTTGTGGCAGCCCTACCAAATTTTAGTTTAATGTGTGTGAAAATGAGTTGGTCAATTTGCTGTGGCGGCCATATTGAATTATGTTAACTACAGCAGTTAAGTTTTAAGTAACAATCCCATGTAGATTTATCTTAATATCTTTAAATTTCATAAATTTAGAGCTATTTTATTATTATCTACAGTGGCCTTTTTAGTTGGATTGACTCCAAAAGCCATCCAGCACAAAGCACAAAATCAGTTTTAACATATTTTTAGACAAACACTAAAAAGCTAGGTAGGTGTAAGTTTGGATGGATTACACTNGTGATTCAGCCATCACAGTGGTCAGGGGTTCACCGACCTTTTCCCGATAGAGAGCAGCATGATGCTTTCCATCTATCAAGACCTAACCATTTGATAGCTTCTGATGCTAGACATGGTAATATACCAGCAGCCACCTCGTGTTCGACAGGTACAGCTCTGCCGAACCTAATGGAGATGATGGTGGCATCGTCATACGGCATCCCAAAGCCAAAGTTGGGGGTGTTTCGATCAGGCAAAGAGAGTGATTTTATTCTATTGAAAAAAGGGCTAGATAGCACATTAGGCCCACACTCTCATCTAGGAGAAGAATATAAGTATCAGATCCTCCTAGATCATCTAGAGCATCCGAATGCCCAGCAGGTAGCTAAGCGTTACATTCATGACCCTACTCCTTACACTAGTGCAATGAGAGCACTGGAGCAGAGGTATGGACAGCCAAGACAGTTAGTACAGAGTGAGCTTAGTATTATACTGAACTGTACCCCCATAAAAGCAGGAGATTACCAAGCTATTGAGGATTTTTCCCTATCCGTGTCTAGCATGGTTGGGTTTCTTAGCACTATGGATGGAATAGCAACCAGTGAACTCCAGTGTGGCTCACATGTAGATAGACTACTTACTAAGCTTCCCCTGAATTACAGAGATAACTTTATCGAGTACTGTCTTACACGTGGGATCGTTTGTACTGGGAGCAGTCGAACATATAATCTTTATGATTTCTCTGAATGGCTTGAACGTAAATCTCAAGTCCTGCAGTTGTCTAGACAGGCCTCACAAATGCCTTCAGATAAATCATACCCAGAGCGGAAGGCAGCTAGATTCCCCACAGGATCTAAGCCACTGAATAAGTCTACTTCCATCTACTACGGTCCAAACCTGGCTCAAGCCAAGTTAAATCAGGGGATAAAGCCTCCCGGCTCAAACCTAGCAGTCCAAACTAAGAAGCGACCGAAGTTCAAGCCCTATTGCCCATATTGTGAAGGGACGGAACATTATCTCAATGGTTGTGATGGATTCAAGAAATTAGACCTGAAAACAATTACCACCTGGATTAAAGAGAACATGAAATGCTGGCGCTGTGGACGGAACCATTCTTCTGATCAGTGCACTTTAAAGAAGCCATGTACCATCTGTGGAGATCAGCATTTATTGGTGCTTCATGACCTGGCTGAAGTCAAGAAGAGGGACCCAAATATACTGACTGTGAGTACCAGCATGATTTATTTGGATCACTCAAGTCACTCAGGTCGTATTATGCTCAAGGTGGTACCCATCCAGTTACATCATGGAGATAAATCCCTGGACACGTTTGCAGTGCTTGACGACGGCTCAGAGAAGACTGTCATCCTTCCTGCAGCAGTTGAATCTCTGGGTTTGACTCAGAAGGAAGAAACACTCTCACTGAGGACGATTCGTCAAGATGTGATTCAGATAAAGGGCGGCTCTGTGTCATTTCATATGTCATCAACAATCAAACCTAAAGTGAGATACAGGGTAACAAACGCCTTTACAGCCCAACAACTGAGCCTGGCTACTCAGTCATGTCCAGCTGACCTGCTGAGAAAGAAGTATCGTTATTTACTGAACGCTCAGATTGAAGCATTCAAACAGATCCAGCCATTAGTGTTAATCGGTTCTGATAATGCTCACCTCATAACTCCTATTCGTCCTGTCCTCCGCGGACCAACCAATGGACCTGTTGGTGTTCTAACCAAACTAGGATGGGCCATCCAAGGACCAGCCAGCGACATGCCTGTATCTAAAGGCGGAACTCAGTGTTTGAACGTATCATGTCTTTCTAATGAGGAGGCCCTGCATCGTGATGTACAACGTCTGTGGCAGCTGGATGTTGTTCCCTACAGAACAGAGAAGGAGGTTATACGTTCCAAGGAGGATAAAGAGGCTGTAGCTATGCTAGAGGCTAAGACCATTAGAGTCCCTGTAAATGATGGTGACAAATATGCCACTCCTCTGCTAAGAAGGCGGGACTTTCCACAGCTACATGTTTCTCCTGATGCAGTGAAAGCCCTCCTGAGATCAACTGAACGCAAGTTGGAAAAGAATCCCGAACTGGCTCTTACATACAATAAGGAGATCGATAGACTAATAAATTACGGTTATGTTGTTAAGTTGAGCCAGGATGATATCCAGAGGTCTTCAGAATCCTGGTACGTACCACACCACATAGTACATCACAACAACAAAGCCAGGNCAATAGTAATAATTCCCTGACCTGATGACCTGATGAGAAGAAATCCACCCACAAAACTTGAGGAGAATTTGAGGACCCTTTATTCTCTGGAGGAAAGGAGTTATTCTCAGCTAAACCACTGAGCTCTTAGACACACGTAGGTGGAATTCACTACATTTATTTCTGATTTATATTTATTCGTGCTCATGCAAAGACAACTCAGTGTGTGCGATGGTCTCTGGGAGCTCGTGAATAATGCTTCTTTGTTTTTAACCATAAAGGCAGCTCACCTGGGACTGAAACAATCTAAACCGTCTCCCCAAATGCTTAAATCAGATGCATGAATCCCAGCTGTCAGTCCACAAGCTTGAATACATTGATATGTTTAAACTGCGGGATACAGTTGTTTATTTAATTACATTGGAGAAGTGAGGACGCCCACAGGAAAGCTCTCTGGATTTTTTTTCCAAGCTTATGCCACTTATGTAACAATCAACAGTATAAACCCCATGCAGATAACCAAACTGTTGCTGACTCAGTGAAGGTTTGATAGAAGAAGTCCAACATCTTCATTTCAGATCCAAAAATGACATCAGCCTGACAGAAAGTCCGGGATTTCACAATAGAACTGCTCTGTGATTCTGAGCGTTTCAAAACTGGTGAATTACTTGAGTTATTTTTCCAAAGATTTGACTGTTAGGACTTCTGGAGTCCAGCTAGAAGTTATGATTGTTATTTTTCTCTGAGCTGCAGAGCACAAAAAGTAAAGTTTGTGTGAAAGTCCTGGTGAAAGGCATCATCAAACGAGAACCGCGGGCCCGCTGTGACGAGATCACACCGTGTGATAACGGAAATTTACAAAGCGGAAAACACACAGTGCAGCTGACAAGATACTCTGTGGTTTTCACCACCGTTGAAAAGCAACTGATTCACACCTCAGAGCTCTGACACAAATCAACATCACAGCAAATCAGGACAGTCACACGCCTGGTTTTAGTTCATGTTGCTTCATCTTCAGTTTAAAGTTTCACAAACTCTGAGTCGAGACTCAGGGAGGGTTGGTCAGCGTGGAAAATGTTTCGTTTCTATGCATGTTTTAGGGGATTATAACCATGCTGCAACACTTGTACAGATCCAACAATGCATCATTGACCTGTCTCATGACTGTAAAGTTGTCGTAGCAGGTTTCCTGCATAAAGGTCTTCATTTAAATATTTCTTTAACTTCCAAACAAAAAAGCTATGAACATTTTAATTTTTGCATTTTTTAAAATGATTTGATGCAATAAGGGTTAAAACTAGGGGTGGGAATTTAATGCGTTAATTATGATTAATTAATTAGAAAAAAAAAACGCGTTAAACAAAATTTAACCCTTTAAGCCCGAGGTTCCCCCAATTGGGGGATGTTAAAGTTTAGCAGCAAAGTCCATGCCCTAAATATCAATATAATCAAGCTGCACCTCTAAAGAAAGCTCAGAACCTTGGCTACAAGACCATGTAAACCTTTTTTATGTGCTCCAAACACAACTAAAACTACAATCAAATTTTTTGAATGATTAAAATGTGATTAATCAAGATTAATTAATTACAAAGATTAGATTAATTTTTTAATCGAGTTCCACCCCTAGTTAAAACATCATTTAAGGTCATTTTTTATCTTCTTTTAGTCCTTTTTTTTTTCAATTTACTGCATCCTTCAACAAGACAAGGGGACTGAATTTTCAGCAAGTGGTTGATCTGCCAGTGTTAAATTCATCATGAGGCTGTGAGTACTACAGTAAAACGAGTATAAACAGCAAAATATTCAACGTCCCAAACACACAACAAACATGAATGATATCCTGCCAGCTAAATTATAAATACATTTTATAAAAGTATATATAATCATTTTGGTTTAAGCTTTAAGCTGCAAAAAGGTTTCAAGTTAAAGGCAATCTTCTAAAAATGTACAAGTCTAAGGTTCCAAATGCAGACGCACCACTTCCTTCTTAACCTACTTAAAACCACGTATTTTTAAGTGGCATAGCATGAAAAAAGCTCAGAACCTCACTAAAGCTCAGATTTAAAAAGAAACGACCAGGATTCCATGCCCTGATGTTGTTTATTCTAACATGAGATCCCTGCAGGACATATCTGCTTTAAAAAACTGTTTTGGTTGTTGACAGATAACATCAAACAACAGCATGTTCTAACAGAAGCTGTCAGCAGTTGTGTCAACATCAAAAGAACCGTGTGCATCTCCAAACCATCAGGATTTTTCCCATCGAGGCAATCACTGGTGCACAACTAACGCTTGGCCGTTTCTTTGCACATTTGGGTGTGAGAGTCATTAAACACAAGTAACTCCATAAACACAACAGGTCGGCTCTTAAGGAGACACCTCATCCATTGGCGGAGCCAAAGAGTTAATTATTAACAGCACATCTCTCAGCGTGGCGCGGGTGTGACAAGTCAAAGAAAACATTTCACACAACGCCCTGAAACTTCCCTTTGTTTTATCCCAACAACAAAAATGACAAAATTACATTTTATCCATTAAACTTTGATTCAGCAACATGAAAAAAACTTTATAGAATTTAATCTAAAGGGATAATTACTGGATATGATGTCTGTATTTAAAAAAATCAGGCGGTGCCAATTAACGGTTGACAGTTTTTAAAATAATTTTAAAATTTAGGTCAAAGTTTGACAGAACTGATGAGTTTATGTGAAGATACGCTGTCAGACAGTAAAGTCAGTAACCAGTGGCGGCTGAGGAAACGGGATTCTTGATGAGGCTGTATGTGAAAAGATCACCGGAGATGTTTACGTGGCTGAACTCTGCAACCAAGTGTTCATGTTAACGTTGTTTTTTTTTTGGCTAGCAAAACTTATTTTTTATGTTTGTTGGTATTTATAAATAAATGAAAAAAGCTTTTCATGAACACCAACTCACTAAACTCAGTCATTTCGGCGCGGTTCACACAGTAAGGTAATCATGCAGATTTTTGACCCAATCCGCCCTGTCTGACAATTTATAAGGACGCACTTGGTTACTGTAATAGCTCTAAAAATAATTTTATCAGATATTTCTGCATGTCTGGTGTTTTAGGAGTGATCTGCTCAGAAGGACGTTGTGATTGCTCCGCTCTTAAATTGGTAAATTAAACATGATGGATCTTCTGGGTCCAATTTCATAGACAAACAAGTTCTGCCTGTTGAATGTGACGTGTAGCCAATCAGAAAGTGAGATGACTAAAGCACGCAGCACGATCCTCCTCCGCCATGTTTGTTTGCTCTGAAGTCACGTTTGATCTAAAGAGGTTTTTGAGATTTTGTGCTGCTTAGGCGCCATGTTTCCTGCTGAGCAAATGCATATGCACTGTGCATGGTGACGTCATTCGCGCCGACTGGAATTGATAAGGGAATCGTTTGCAAAAATGGCGGCGATTCCTATAAATTGAAACAGTGGTTTTTGATTCCCACCCTTAATGTGAGGGGTCTCTCATTTTGACAATGGTACAATTTAAAAATCCCTTGAACACAGGCCTTAGCTACTATTACAGAGTCCACATCCTACCAGACTGCACTTCTGTTAATCTCAGATTTACCCTGATATTAATGAGGTCATAAAATCATTTCAAAATAGATTTATTGTTGAGTTCAGACACAAAAATTACTATTTTTTCTTCAAGTATTAAAAAGTCACTTTACAACTTTAGGTGGCTGCATTAAAAGTGAAAATAATATGTATAAAAAACAAACTTTATCAGGAAACTACTCCAGTAAACATTAAACTTTTATGTTCGACTCTTTATTATTCCGTCTCATTTAAAAGTCTGGTGGCCTGAGGGAGATTACTCCTCCTCAGTCTGTGTTGGCCTAGAAACAAACACATTCAGTACATACCACACTATCTGATATTGTAGTTAAATCATTTAAAGTGAAATGTTGAGAGTGAAACTCTCAGCAAAATGGAGCCAGTAAATCCTGCCAAATATTCAGATTTAGGTGTCCTCATTTCTGAAATCAGTTGTGTTCTTGAGAGCATTGTGTCACACAAAGTTCTCCTAATAATTTAACTTGGCACCTCTGTGAGGGATGTGTAGAGATAATTTGATAACAAGGACTTAAGGAACCATGGCAGCCAAAAGAGGAAAAGTCCGTCTTGGCCACACGGAGCGATCCGATCAAACGAGCCAATTTGGACTTTCACGTAACGGGTATTAAGTATGAATGAGAGGATTTATCATCTTTGTTCTCCGCAGCTCGCCTTGTGTTTCCTGTTGCTAATCTTAATGACCACCAGATAAGCATAAGTGTTAATTAAACAGAGCCGCATGGTAATTATATCTGAGGAACCTGCGCCAAAGGCATACAGCCCAAACCCTTCCAGCTCTGCTCCTTCCTTCTGCACTTGGACTTAATATTACTCAGCACAAACACACTTCTCCTGTTATCTCATCCTGACCCGGTGCGTTCACCTACTTTGTGAAAACGGAAGAGGATCCACACTCCAATGAATAGAAGTAATAAAAAAAAACATTTTTTGGGCAAGTCCCAGTTGAGTTTTGTTTGGAATCTCTTCCAGTGAAATCACCCAGAAGCAGATGAAATTAAAGTGAATATTATGAAAGGAAACTAGAAATAGATGCAGCTCATGAAATCTTGGCCTCATAATAACTTCACAATCACTGATCGCTGCTGAAACTGGTTACGGGGGGCTGAGTTGGGAGCCTTTGGCCCGATGAAATTACCCTGACATAAAAATCCATCACAAGCAGCTTTATTTGCCCGTTCGCTCACAACTCCAGCAGAAAGACAACAATCTGTCAGCTCATTTGCAAGAACCCACCCGTCCAGGAAGAGAAGGGACAGGCGGGAAATAACAGCACGGACAACGAGAGGCTCTGCCAGGATCCTGTTGTTATGAGTTGAGCTTATTATAAAACCACAGCGGAAAACAAATATGCACGTCGCCCGCCCCCAGCAGAAAACACAATAAAATATGGTGTGAAAGACAGCGAGTAAGAAGGAGGGAGACCAGACAGCATGCTGCTAATTTAATAGGCTGAGCATGGCCGGCTTTGCAATTCCATTATGTTGTGTCATCTGTCCCGCGGAGGGCGGACCAGATCCTTGGGGAAGGTCACAGCGTATGACAGGAAAGCTCTCCATCCCTGCAGGTCTGGGAGCTGATGACCAAGCTTTTTGTTTCAGACGTCACTTGTTATTAGACGACTCGACGTGACGTACCAAACCTTACAGCTGAAAGTCTTATGAGGAAGAAATGAAGTCCTGATTTTTGTTGGTGATTTTTTATTTTTATTTGCAATTAAAAATAATCAGCAGGTGATTAAACCGTCGGTACGTTTGTGAGCACCACAGCGTTGGTAAACACAACATAACATGATGCTTCACTGTTACTGGGGCACAACTCTCATTCAATTTAATGGAAGACTGCATCCATGCAAGTAATACATCAAATCAACTAGTTTGGTCTGGGGAGGTGTGCTTTTATTTTTCTTGGCATGTCCAGTTACCGTAGTGACATAATTTGCAAAAAAAAAAAAAAACCACTAAAAATCCCACCATAGGAAAGCAATGAGTCCATGAACTATGAGCTGTTTGAAAGCTTACTGTATCACAACGCGTTGACCTAGAAATGTCATTGGAATTTTAAATTGTTCACAGGACATTGGAGTCGAACACATTTTAGCAGCTTTTTGATATCTTGTACCATTTTGGTAAAATCACAGTTTTTACTTTTAGGTCATTTTTAAGATGTTCCAGGAAAAGTTGAGGACGGTTGTAATTGAAAAGATAGATTTGTTGGGTATGTTGCACCTTTTGACCAATTTTTTAGCAAACCATACATTGCTACAGCAACAAGACATGTCGGCTTAAAGTAGACAAAAATTTCTGTTTTTTAATATGTAATCCAAAAGTTATGGTAGTAGTATGACTTTGGTTGTTTCGTAGATCACTTGAATTGACTGAGAGCGGTCTCAGAGTCCCAAAAACAAAAATGGCAAAAAAAAAAAAAAAGACAGTTTCTAACAACTTTTAAAGTAAATGCATGATTTAAGATCAAAATGCAGAGATTCTTCGTCATTTCTCTTCCACTTACATTTCTCTCACCAAGCCAAATATGTCCTAATAACCCACAATACAATCAAGGCTTTGTCGCGTCTTTGAAGGCTGAAGAGATTCATGTTTAAAATAATCATAAAACAACAAAGATAATGAAAATCTACACGAGAGTCCATCAAACCCTCATGACACTTCAGTTCAAATAATGTTTCTATAGGCTAAAGTGTTTTCGTACAGTGACTGCTTGAGCCTGCTTCATTTATCTTGACGTTCAGATTAAGGCGGGAAAACCCAGCTCTCTAATTGGCTAAGACTCTAAGCTTCTGTTGGATTTTTGCAAGTGTCCCCATCAAAGTTCCTCCTGGAACTTTCTTGTTCTTTTTTTTTTATTTTGTGATTCCAAACCAAGTTTGTTTCCTTGATGACATCATTTATAGGTTTTACTTTTTTAAACATTAAAGTATAAGATTTGTAATAGTACACCTGCAATCTGATTGTTTCTAATGAGTTTTTTTTTTCTCATTTTTTCTATGAGGGCAGCTTGCAGGTAGCAACATGTATTAGTGCTAGTAAACAACATGCTGCCATCTAATGAAACAGGGAATTAATGCGTTATGGCTTCAAATAACTTATATAGTGGTGTGACTATTTTTAATCACACAAAAAATTATTGTGGGTGATGTGAAATGGCACACCCTTAATTGCTGCCGTCTTAAAAACAGCTCCAGTCTTTATTAGTTGTCCATGACATGGCTATTTTTGCAGATACACTTGCTGGACTTTGACCCCTGGATGCACCAGAAGGGCAACATTTTAGCTGCTGCAGCTACTGGAGAATTTTATCCCCAAAACAATCTTTGTAAACAAATAACTGTGATGTGAAATTTAGAGAAGTACAGCTCCTTCTGGGATTAAAACATTGAAACAATAACACAAATCATCTTCAAATACTGAGAAAGCCAACTGTTATTTAATTATTGTCACTGCGTTACATGAACCCAGTGTGTTATGTTTTTTGTTTCTGGGCTGGAGAAGATCCTAACTCGAGCTCTGGAGGCAGGAGGTGCAGAAAATAATATACTTTTATTAATAAAACAAAATGTGCTGCTGCTCCTGCTGCTGCTGCAGGAACTCCAGAGAGCATAAATCAAAATAGATCAACTGAGCATGACAGGGATGGCGAGAAGACCTGACATGAGAACCAAACAGCAGAACCGGGATGAAGATTCGACACAGAACTGAAAGGCGGAGCCTGTATATAAATATACTGATGGGGCAGAGCAACACGAGGAATGTGTGATAACAAATAAACTAGAGACGAAACTAAAGAAATGCTGCAAAAAAAACAAACACATGAAGAGAAATCAAGATTCTAACAACAAAAGGACAGTTTATTCAACTCAAAACATCTACCTGAAACAACTGAGCTTTACCTGTTATTGATCCATTCTCATAATTAGCTGTTTTGAGTTAATTTAGTGCATTTTAAGGGTCACTTTGACCATTTAAAGAGTTTTTGTGTAAACGGCAATAATAATTACTACCTAACTCACTGTTGCTTGCTTTCTAGGTGGCATTCGATTAGAAGCAGCTGTATCATTGACTTATAGTGGCAATGTGTACTTTTTACTATTAATCTCTGGAGATATCCATCAAAATGTTGTTGAAAATGAATAAAATGATGTCCAGTCGTTGAAAAATATTGGCGTCTTTGTAACATATAACCATAAAAATCAGGTCTAAAATACACAGGGTGCGAGTCTAAGTCTCTGAGGGACACCCTATTAGACGCCATGTTTCTTTCTACGTGAGCTGGCTCGAGGTCCTGCGCCTGCCGATGACATCACACTAGATGATTGGCTGAACGTACAACTTATGAAAGTTACGTTTCCAAATTCGAAAACATTTAGACAGTAAGAAACATGAATTTAATAACAAAACTGCTAAACTCTTTCCTAAACCTATGTGAAAGAACAGAGTCGAAAAAGAGATGCACTATATTTTGGCCCAGTAGTATTGCCAAAGCGTGACGTCATCGGCAGGCGCAGGACCCCGAGCAGATCCGGAACCTACACCGCCAACTACTAGCATCGGCATTGCATTCTCTCTATGGAATTAACTGAAGGACTATCAAAGTCTGAGAAGTCACGCCAAGGTTGCATGCTTTCTGCTCCACAGGTAACATTTACTGTAATGTTTTTTTAAACTAGCGACAGTTACGGCGATATGGTGTAAAACTACCCTGAAATGTATGTACTGCCCCCTATCGCCAGGAAACTACACACTGTCACTTTAAGGTGTATCATAACTGGACAGAGGAACAACACGCCCCCTAGTGGCTGGCTGCAGGACATGTTTTAAGTCCCACCCCCTCCATCAACAGATGGAAGACAGGAAACATCACAGAGTCTCCGAGCTGCAGTCAAACAGGTTGTAAAAACCGAGTAAGAAGCAATGGTTTCTATAAACACAGACACAGGACGTGGACCTTGTGACAGCCATGACACAAAGGAATGTTTATCTCTAATAGGAAGAGACCCAGATGGACACAGCCATTGTGAAGTGATGCTTTTGGTTTGTGGATTCCTGTTTTAAAGCTTCTGTTGCTGCAGCTTCCTGTAATGTCAAGACAAACATTTTCTAACTCCCTCAAACGTGACGTTTATCACCACCAGCTTTACTATTTCCTGTTCTGAAAGCAGGACCTTTTCTCTTAATGAATCCTAATTGTGGTAACAGTTATGCTCATCCCCTTTAATCATAATACTGGTTCATTAACTCCTTAATCAAAAGAAAATCAAGCATTAATTTCTCCATTCACTCTTCGAATGCTGCTGTCTGGTGTTGTTTTCGTTTCATCTCCACCCTTTATTACCGTTAAAGGTGGGACTGTTTTCAGGATTAGTGTCGGTATAGAGATGAGTAGGCGTCAGGAACCTTTTTAAGACACTTTGTCCTTTTAAAGATTTTCTTTTTTTATTTCACTACTCAGGATTTTCTTTCTCATTTGAGAGCAGCTTGTATTTCTGAGCACAATAAAGGCTCCATTTCTTGTTCTCTGCTCCTCTCAGACCTAAGAGGTATTCGGGTACAATGGTGGGAGTGGAGAGTAATGACGGTTCAGATATTATGTGCTGCACAGCGTTTTGTTCCTCAGGTGAAGTTTTATCAGAAATGGAGCCGCGTTTCTCAGCCTGCTTTGTCACAAGTTCAGCTAATTACAGCCTCGCTCCCTTTCACCCACACAATGAAACTACAGACACCTGATTGAATTCTAGATGAAAATGTGATTAAGGAACGTTAATTATTAAAGGTCAACTTTACTGATATTTTAACACATATGCAGTTGTCTCTAGTAAGAATTAATGCCTTGTAGGTTGTAATCTGGGAAAAAAAGCTCTGGTGCACCTGTTTGAGTAGGAGAAGTCAGCTGGAGGAGAAAGAAGCTTCAGACGGCAGGATTTGGAGTCTTTTTTCCTGATATGTGGACATCTCTCTTCTGATTGGCTAACAGCAACACGACTCTACCACTGACTCTGTTTGCTCTGCAACGTTGATGTTTTATCTCCACAAATAACACAAGCCTGGAGGAGTTCTGCTGTGTGGTGGAGTTGCTAATGCTAACGGTTAGCTTCTACTAGCCCAGACGTTCTCTGCTGTTTCCTGGACGCTAAACCAACAACAGCCTTCCCCGTCGTGAGTCAAGATGGGTGAGTCCATGAATGTTAAGTGACAGTGTGACGTAGATCTGTCAGGATTTTCTAATCCTAGAGTTTCACCGTCTATTTTCTATCAGAAGCTAATGCAGGAGATAGGTGGAGGAGACTATTTTCATGTTCAGCCTGCATGAAAAACTCAGAGTGACTGATTATTATCAGAAATAATTATTAAAACATGGTTTTTCAGTGAAGTTGACCTTTAAGCCACAGGTGTGAGAATTTAAAGTTTTTCGTCTTGAAGAGAAGAACCAGAGTGGAAAACTATCTTGTAGGACATTTTTTGATTTAAACACAAAAAAGTGACCAGGCGTAATTTGTACTGGTGTCTCCTCCCAGCTCCTTGCCCCCGCCTCACCACGCAGAACTGAAGCGTTTCACAGAGATTTGTGTTGATTCCCTCTTTAGAGTCACATCTGCTTCTCAAATTTACCAATCAGGTCTTCAAAACTATTAAACTTCAACAGATCTTGTCCAAAGTAGCTTCCTAACTCCAGCTGGATAGAATAACATACATTTTGCTTAACAGAGATTCACATGGCAGCAAGCTGTTTCTAGACACGGTGAAGATGACTGGAAAACGGAACTAGGGTTTTCATGCACAACCATCTCAGAGGTCAGTGGAGACTAGATTTAGATGATGGAATGACATCAGCAGCTCAGATCAGCACTGGTTCCTACCAAGGTCTGCAGAAGCACACCAGCTGCAGATGGACTCCAGCAGGTGTCTCTCCTGTCAGCTAAGAACATGAAACTGAGTCTACAATTCACACAGGATCACCAGAACTGGACCAGAAGAGACTGGAAAAACATATCCTGGTCTGATAAGTCTGGATTTCAGCTGTCAGGTCAAAAT
Organism: Aphyosemion australe; assembly: GCA_006937985.1. NCBI lineage: Eukaryota > Metazoa > Chordata > Actinopteri > Cyprinodontiformes > Nothobranchiidae > Aphyosemion > Aphyosemion australe. The sequence goes on from SSNS01000099.1 coordinate 454,314, forward strand.
TCAGTGTCGTGGAAATGTTTTCAATTCATATTTTAAAAATATGGGTTTTTCACAAAAAAAGGCATTTTCTTCACAAATACATTTAAATTGAATAGCAGTTATCAAATGATTTGATGCAATATAGCTGAAAAATAATTCCCTTATAATATTTTTTCGCTTTATTGGGCCTAAATATTTTTCATATGAGGACCAATGGGGTCAAATTTATAGAATAAATGTTAAATCAGCTGATTCGCTTGCTGTAGATTTGCCGGTATCAAAGGTTCTGGATCACGTCTCACATATCCAGAGGTTACAGCTGGGAAGCTGTCATGTTGTGAAATTCTCCATCACTTTGAACCAATTTCAGATCCATTTTCTCCCTCACGCTGCTTCTGGAACAATCCTCCTTTGGTTCTGGTGAAATCCTCCCTATGACAAAAGTTGCAATATGACCTTTTTTCTTTTTGCTCAACGCTGCATTCGGCTCTGGGTTACAGCATTTTGAGTCCCTTCTGCTTTAGAGTAGCAGCCAACTGATTCAGGATGAAGAAGACCAGCCCACTCCCTCTGATGGCCTCCACCTTCTGGAGTGACACAGCAGCAGCATCATCAACGAGGCGAACACACGCCTGAAACACCAACCCTGCCTCCCTCAGGCTGTCACAAACACCCATTAACGTTCTGCTGTGGGATGGAGTTTGTCTGGTCTCTTTCCAACCATAAATATATTAGTGACTGTTGTTGCTGCAGGGCTCTGATACATAAGAACTTGTTTTACTGGTGGGAATGTTGAGAAACTGTCCTAACCTGTGGTTAAGCGTGTAATTACACCTGTAATGTCAGCTAAATGGATATCTGAGCTCCTAGTTTCACTTTTCCAAAAACAAACCAACAAAGATTCCTCTCATCTCTCCCTCTGAGCCGTTATTATCCATCATGTTTCCATAAAACAGCCACATTCCCAGAATCATTCCCCCATGTTTGCATGTTTTCTTACCACTGGAGTTCTTGCCACAGATGAGGTGCTGGTAGGGCTGCAGCAGACCCCAGATCTCCGAGTCGCTGCTGATGGCTTGCTCCATGGACTCCGGCGTAATCTTGGGGATCCCGTTGTCTCTCTCCACCAGCGCGCTGCGCAGGACGCGGCTGAGCACCTCCCTGAACAAGCTCTCCATGCATGCGGTCAGGTAGATGGCAGCGTGCTCGTGGATCCTCAGGGCCACCCGGCTATCCACCATCCACCTGAAGAACCTCCCCACGGAGAAGACCAAGCCGCAGCGCGCGGACTTGCCCCGGCTGAACTTGTCGCCGGTGCTCATGTTGTAGAGGGACAGCGCGCTGAGAGCCGCCGTGATGCAGTTAACGGAGATGGTCCACGACAGCACCACCTTGATGGCGCTTTGGATCTCATGTTTGGTGCACTTGGCGTAACGCAGGCTGAGCCGCTGCGCCTCGCGGGCCACGCGCACCAGCGCCCGGCTGATGAGAGTTGACAGCCGCGCCAGGACCTCCGGTGGCGGGTTGCCCACCATCAGCTCCTCGTCTTTCCTCAGTGCGCCCTCCACCTCGCCGAGGCTCCATGGCACCTCCTCCAGCTCGGGCAGCTTGGCGGAATGTCCCGAGCACTCCAGAATCTCCGTGTCCTCCGCCAGGACGGTGTTGACTGTGTCCAAACTGTTGTGTCTGCTGTGCATGGATTCTGTCAGATGCCAGTAGTTGCCTCCATGCGGGATGGACTGATGCGTGTCGGAGCAGCAGAGCGACACGCTGGACGACCTGACCGAGTCCGCGGCTCCACCATAACCAGAATCAAGCGTTAAATCCTCCAGCGTCCTCACGACTGTCTTATCCTTGCCTGCCATAATTGCACCGCATGCTGTTGGGTATCCTTGGTCTCTCAGTTAAACACAAACTCGTTTTCCACGCCTGATCTCCGCCTGGTTTCCCTCTGCTTTAGGAGCGAAGCGCCAGAAGTCCGTCTCTACTTTCGGTCCTCTCTGATTGACAGGACTTCCTTGATCTCCACAACTTACTGATCCAGAGAGCGCACGAAGCGGCCGCGCACACTGCAACAAGCGCAGCGCGGCGGGGCGCAGCGCAGCGCAGGAGAAGAGGAGGAGCCTGGAGACCCCCACGGACGGAAAACCAGCCAATCCGCGTATCCGTTCAGCTTTGACAGGCACACTCGAGCTACCTGCTGCCTCTCCGCACCTGGTGGGGGTGACTCCAAACCAATCTGCCGTTTGGAGGCAAATCCTGAAACCGTCAGAAGGAAAGGAAAACTCCCTCTGAGGGAGCTGCCAGCAGGGGCGGAGCTAGAATTTTATTTCTTAGGGCAACAAAGATGGGAGTCAGAGTTTATTGTAGCAGGAAAAGTTTATAATTTAAACTGTTTATTTAACTTATTTGTCATCAACTTATTTTGCTGATTTTTATTCATCTGAACTCTTTTTTTACACATTTAAAAAATGTTTTTGAATTTTTGTTCATAGATTGTGTCTAGCATACAAAATTTTAACTATCAAAAACATTAGAATAACAAATAAAAATGCTATTAATGTAGTAAATAAACCCAAGTTCATAAACATCTGTATGTAAGTGGATGGCTAACGCTATTAGCTAATGCAGAGTGGCACTCAAGTAAAATTGCATGGGGCTCAATGGGATGGGAGTGGGCTTAGCAAAGAAAATTGATGTATTGTCTGCATTATATTACAGTACAGGATAAGACTATCACTTTCTAAAGAATCATAATTCGGTGTTTTTCTTTTTGGGACTCTGGTAGTTTGTCCTAAAGTTGAAGTGGTAGCAGCCGGCTGTTTCTCCTTCTCTGATGTTATTGAGGGAGAACCTCTCACACCAGTGTGTTCTGTTGCTAAATACGTGAGTGTGTGATGAGTGGAGGACCCAGGGAAGTGCGGTGGTTCAGTGAGTCCGGATGGTCCGAGAGTTACTTTTGGCCTGAAACGTGTTATTGGTGGAGGTTTTTAGACAAATGCAAGAGAACCACTTCATTTTTATTGTTGTTTTTTTATCTCCACAATATATTTATAGCTATACTATGTTAGAACGTTGTTAAAGACACATTCCGCAACTTTTACACCTTAAAATAATGTTTTTTGTAACGTTTTGGTGGCATACTATCATCTATTATGTTAATTTTCGGAGCTGTGATGGTGTGAGGAGGTCCCACGTCTGTTTACCGCACTATACAGTTTTTCACCCGCGACCCGACACCGGAAGTACTGACTCTGTGTTACCATATGGCAAGCCAAAGGGGTGAAAAAAGTGAGCGTTCTAAATGTGCGTGGTGTCTGCCAAAACGTGCATTTAGAATGCGTGATTTTAGAATGCGCGTTTTTTTGCCCCCTTTGGCTTGCCATAGTTGTATAACGTAGACCTGTGGTTTAGAGACTTGAGCAATGGCAGATCCACCAAAGAAAGCTAGAAATCCCATATCAGAGGAATCTAGAAAAAGAAAAAGAGAACACGATAGAGCAAGAGCAAAAAAACAGAGTTATTATTGGGCCGTCTTTTCCTCGCTGGAGAGCTCTTTTAGAAAGAACAGCATGAAGTACGGACTCTGACCTAGCCGTGCTGCTAATGGCTAGGTAAGTAATAAATGATTTCACCAGGGTTATTGTGTTTGGTCGGGCATAAAGTTGTTATACAGTCCTGATAAAACTATTTATTCAATGTGTGGAGGTGGAAAAAGTTTGTTTTCATTGTTTTGCCTGATATTAGGAATGTAAACATGCCTCTTATGCCCCAGAGAGAGATTTAATGTTACGACAGTGACGTTACGCAGCAAGCCTCTAGAGGGCGACATAGAGCTTATATCCGCCAAGTTCAGGAATGTGGCTTTAAGATGCACGACAAAAACATTTTTAAACTAATTTGTTTTCCAAATTTGCTATTGCAGCTTTAAGGGTCTCAGCATTTATCAGCTGAAATTGCTGACAGGTCGATAATCTCAGCTGTTCTTTTCTGTTTCAGCATGTTTTTTATTTTATTTTCCCAATAAGAATTGAAGCTAAGATTTTCCCCTTATTTTATGCATCTATAATAACGAGAATGTTTCCTTCTGAATGTGATAAAAACACAACATTTCTGCAGCCCGGCCACGACAAGCTGTTGTTTTCTGGCAGGCTCTTCAGCACGAGTGATACCTTTTAATTAAGAGTAAAAGGAGAGCAGCAGATGTTTCTTAAAGCCAGTGATGATATTTAACGCTGGATCGCTCTAAATATTTTACAGTTCAAGAACTTTGCCCCAAGCTTTTCAGGTCAGATTTTTCCTAAATCCAACAAAAAACACGGACCGGTATTCCCAGGATTCTGCACCAGTTTCTCAAAACAATCCTTCAGAAACAACTTATTGCTTGTGAATGTGTTTTTCTTTCTGTTTTTGGTGAAAACAAAGAGTGAGTGAGCTGAATCCTGACGTGCTGAGAGAAGCAGTTGGTGGAATGATGATTCATCCGTTCTGCTGGGGCTTCTCCTTGTGCATTGGAGCTGGAGAAACCATCTGTCCACGCTGCCTGCCATGCCAGAGGCACTTTCAGACTTTCCTTACATGACACTGCATTAGCTGAGGAACAGACTGCAGCAACATAGGAGGGAAAGTTATGTAAGACTTGCAAAATAAGTGATTGACATGGGAAAGTGTAAAATAAATCCAGCCTGGATCCTTCAGCCTATTTGCTGCAGGTGCACTTTAAAAAAAAGCGTTTGGTACATTTATGTCAAAATCCTCAACAGAAGAGCATCTATCTCACATTTAGCAGTAAATTAACGTGTTTAGTATACTTTATGATTGATTTAAATCAACATTATGGTGATTATGATGCCTTTTAGTCTTATTTTCAGTTTTTTATGCATAAACGGAAGGAAAACGTGTCCCCCAGTCTGTGATATTTTCTTCCAGCGGTTTTGATGCAGTGCAGACATCCAGCTGACTTCCTCAGGTGAGAGCGGTGGAGGTGGGCAGCTGTCAGCAGTGTCTCTAAAATGCACCATGGTGCTCCAGAGCCTGTCCTCTCTTATTAGGCCTTGGTTGCCTGGTAACAGCAAAATTATCACGATTTTCCCGGCAAGATGATGGATCATTTGTGTTTATCAAGCAGAAGGAATGCGTCATGTAAACCTTAGTCATGCTGTACAGTCATGTTTTTTTTTCTTTTAATTTGACCATTTGTCTAGTTCTGCTTTCATAGTTTTTCCTCATCCAGATTTATGTGATTTATGTCACAGCTAAATATTCAGTACAAGGAAAATCATTAATGAACTTTGCCCACAATAAAAAATAAACAGGTTCAATCAAAATAAAATATAATGAAATTTATAGTATTTAAAAAGTTTTAAATAATAGAATAAACACAAACTATACAAGTATTTAGAAAACAGGAGTTCATAATGTAAAACATTAGTAATGCTTTATATTCATTGTTTCCATAATTTGGTCATTTATTTACTTTGCATTATTTTTCCCTGATCCAGGGTACTTTGTGTAGATTTTAAAAATAAATTCATGAATAAAAATGTGTTGACATGACCAAAGTTAGTGGTGAACAATTAAAAATGAAAAAGACATTAATTGATTATAATCCTAAAAATAACTAATTAATTATAATATATTATATAAAATAAATAAAATGGTAATGAAATAAAGTGATAATACAAAAAGAAAGCGATTAATTACTAAATTAATTCTTAATTTTTCCATCAATTAGGCTGATGACAAATGTTTCAACAAAATTAAATGCTCCAAGTTATTGGTAAAATGTAAATTCAGTTCAGTTAATTTATATAGCGCCAGTTCATAACACAGGCTAGGGTCACTTTACAGACAGAACATTCCAATTACACCTAACTATTAAACAGCACATTAAGTTCAAATCATTTAGTTTATTTAGTTCATATTATTACGATTATTGTTAACATTGCTACTTCTGCTGCATATAATAATAATAATAATAATAATAACAAACCTTTTAAAAAATAAAGAAAATTAGGTCATTTTTAATATATACATGTTTAAAAATCTTGCCAGGCAAGAGGCCTTCAGACGTGGTGTTGTGCTGCCCTCTTGTGGTAGGTAGACGATATTACACAAACTCCCAGGCAGCACGTTTTTTTTTAGCTTGCATAATTACAAACCATTTTATATAAGGGTGTTGTGACGCATTTTTCTAGTTTGCGTATAAAAATGCAGAAAATGAGACTCAACCTTCAGACTTATACAATTCCAAATAGCTTAATAGTCAACGTGGCAATTTTATTTTTATTTGCACAATGCAAAACAACGTCACGTGCAGCAATAGAGTAACATTGAAAAGCTTAAATTCTCCAATGTTGATGTATTTGGGTTGGAAGGTGGGAAGAACGGTAAAAATAATAATGAAAGTAGTTTATTATCAAGGTAAAGTTGTTTTGAACTAAAAGCATCCACACGTAAAAGACGTTATTCATGATTTCCTGTGCTAATGCCGTTATTGTTTAAACAAACCATAAGTCACACTCATTCACACATTGTCATTTCTCACTAAATAACGTTCTTTACATGTATTAATCTATAGCCTGTGTGAGTTTAATTACAATAAAAATGTTGATAAACGTGTCTAAAAAACGGACTCTTGTGTTTTGTGGGCTTTTATCTGCCAGAGGTGAGTAAATAAACGCACGAACATGCTGGAATAATTCACCATAAGAGGTCAATGAATTTCCACTGCACGCGCCTGCTGTAGGGAGAGAGCACGCTACAAAAACGTGATCACGCCGTCCAACGCACGCAGCATTATCAGCCAATCACAGGAAAGCTTTGATATGTCAGCCAATCACAGCGAAGCTCGGCGCTGAGCACGTCGCTAGTTGGCGGAGTAACGACTGTAGGTGCGGTTAAGAGGTGGAGCGGCTCTCTCCGTGGATATTTGGGAATTTTTCTTATAAAAAAACTCGAAAATCTGTTTAGTAGTGAAGAGTGAGCGTTAGAAGAGATCGAGGAGGGACTTTTAACAGCTAAGTGTTCGTTCAGACGATTTTCAGACGACGATTTTGATAGTAGCGCATTTACATAACACGCTTCCCTGGTGTTGGCGGAGCAGCCGACCCTTCGCGGTGTCATCTGGTTATTAGAGACTCCAGCTGCTTCAAATTACAGGCCAGTTCATTATTCCGTCGCTTACTTACAATGTATGTTGATTACAATTCCGCTCAGGAGTTTTAGTACATGTTTGTTGCATGTTTTTATCGTCATTCAGAAAAACAAGTTATACAACAAACCAGGCTACCACTCCTGAGCAAGCTAGGTCCTAAAGCCCGCCGTGTTTGTCGTCACAGTTCTGCGGCGCGCGCGCTGTCTCGTGCCCAAATGGTTCAGCACTCGGCTGTTTACAAATTTTTCGACATTATGGAAAAAGTTCTGTTAGAGCAAGGCTAATTCTAAAGCTTATTTGTAAAATTCAAGGATTATTCGTACCCGTCTTCTCCTCAAACCCCGTTCCGCAGTTCTTGGAATCTTTTGAACCGTTGAAAGGTGAAAATAAACAGTTTGAGAGTCGGGATTCATCTGTTGACCATCTAAGGCCAGAATAAGAATTCAAACAGAATAAAGGACTCGTCCAGTTGAGTAATGGTCATTAATACGATCCACTGGTTCCGGAAGGGCTTGAGGCTCCACGACAACCCGTCGCTCAGGGAATCTCTGCTGGGAGCGGATACCGTCCGCTGCGTCTACATCCTCGACCCCTGGTTTGCTGGATCTTCCAACGTTGGCATCAACAGGTGGAGGTGAGACTAGCAACATTATGCTACACCCACAGTTCGTCACGTGATATGATTTTTGCAACTGTGTGCAGAAAAAAGTAATAATTGTGATCTCATCAGTTGTTTGGTATGGTGTTACTGTAGTAATATACATCTAGTTCTATCAGCTGTTAAATCAACTCTACTTAGATTTTCACAAACCGTTCCCTAAAATACACGCATCTAAATTGAGTACAGCTTATTTCTGAGTGAATTCACGATGCATAATAAACAAAACAAGGTAAAAATAAGACTCAAAACAACTAAGAACGGTGAGTGACGCAAATTGAAGTGTCTCCTGTTTGGACCAATATTACCTGTTGTAGTAATTCTGTAGGAAATTGTTGCTGTTCATCAGGTTTTCTCTTTATATTAATGTTTTTCTATAAAGCAGATCTTCCAGGTAGCTGCTAAACATAAAAATAGTTTATACTAAGCATAAAACGTCTTAAAGTCTTGTATAACAAGACTAAGTTTTATAACTTTTCAAGTATGCTTGAAAATGAGCAGAGAAAAGTTGCGTTCACAATAGCATCAGAAATATAGTTTATAAATTATGAATGGTTTATCACCTATATACCACACATACTTCATTATTTTTATGACAGAGAACATTATAATCAGTAGTTATTCACACATCTGCAGATACTGAATGTTTTTGTGCGTTTATTCATCTGATATTTAAGATTATTTAAAGGGAGTCCTAGAATTCAAAAGCACATTTCCCTCATTGTTGTTGAATATCAGCAGCTTGGGGTAAAGTCACAAAAAGTCGGCTGTCTCTCATTTGCTTTCCAATGTAATTCAGTAACGTTGTAATGGCCACAGAGAAACTCACCAGTAAACTCACGTGCTTGCTAAAGTCAGCCATTTTTTTCCTTGTCTGGTTTGATGATGTAAATTTGGTGAGACACTCAGTTTGAGTCTTCCACTTCTTTTCACACAAAACCTAAAGTAAATTTTGCTGGATGTCAAAAATAAGCGTTTCCTTGGCATCAAAATGTTTCTTTAAAATTCACGGACTTTGAATGTTTAATTCCATGGCACATATCAAACGGGATCAAAAATAAACTTTTATCACTCATCAGACTGCCATTCTTTTTTTGGCAGTAGGGGACCCATGGACCAGAAGTAGATGGGCGTGACTTGGGCTACCTATTGTGCGGTTGTATTCAGTCATTTATCAGGGCTCCTGGGCCATTACGAGCCCCAACAAAGTTTCATCTGCTGTGTAGAGACTCAAAGAACAATTAAAGAAAAAAAAAGCCCTTTAAGAAGTTAGAATGTGAAAAATGACTCGTATCACAATTCTCACCTTTTCTCAAGTGGCGCAACTTCAACCTTGTATCGTCGCAGTTCTGGAATAAGGAAGCGAATCGTGATTTTTAACCCTAATATTCAGAGTAAATAACAGACATGAGAGTGACGTTTGTGGAATGTTTAGCATCTCATTCGCTGGTATTGTCCTACGCCTTTCCAACAGGGTTAACCTTCAGTGTTACACAGAGGTCTGTGCCAGTCACAACACTCGACCATCACGATTTGTTCAGCTTGATCTGAGACCCAAACATTTACACAGAGAAGCTGTGAGTGGAAATGGCTCCATCTTGTTTGGGAGATTTATGAGTCCACACACGCTTGTTACTAAACGATTCCTGCCCTGAGGTTTACGGTGCAGTAATTGCTTTTGCGTGGAGGTTTTTGTTTCCTTCTGTGCAACTTGCAGAAGAAGCACGAGGAGCAGGGAAAGCTGCAGCAGAATGAAAGGCTTGCTTGTGGAGAGCATCCATGTTATTCTTCCACCGTTACACAACAGCAGCCTCGGGTGACGCAGAGCAAACGCAGGACCTTTTAGTCCTTTTTTACTGCTTATGTTCATATTTGACGTGGAATTTAATCTCTCTTCCAGTCAGATTATTCTGTTGTTTTTGTCATTGTGTCATGTTGGAGGATTATAATCCGTGTGGAAGGACAGGGGAGGGGTTTGGAGAAGATTTTTGAGGCATGTTCCAAACGCTAAATGCAGTGGGATGTTTCTGATTACTGTTTGACTCACTTTGCTTTTTAAAACTCAAGTTATTAAATTATTTCTGAAGGCATCTGTGGATGCAGCTGTGTTTGATTTCCTTTAACAGCTGACGATGCTTTGATAATAAAAAGCTCTGATTCTCTCCTGATGTTTGCAGATTAAAAGCATAGCTATATTGAGCTCAAAGAGGTGACTTTTTTTATCCCACATGACATAATAAAACTTTCCCTTCCCGCCGCCGACATCCCTCTCGCAGCATAAGTAGGTCAGTGTGTTAGTAGTGAACCTCCCAACTCTCCTCTTTTTGACCTACTTCTGCGTTGCTGCCGGAGACCCCGGCTCTCTGTGATGAGCCGTGCTGCGCAGAGATCTAATCCCAACAAAGCTGCCTCCATCTGATTTTCAAATCATGTTTTATACTTGGGGTTGTTTACCGAGTCTTAGCTGGTGACCCGAGGTCATTTTTGTGTCACGGGGACACAATTAGTGAGGAGCTGCTTTGTGGAGGAGTTGTTTGTTAAAGATAAGAGGCAGGCAGGAGTGTCTGGTGTCGGAGGACAGACAGGGATGGATTTCTTTCAGCAGTGTTGTACAGATTTATCTAAGCTGCCCAGGTGAGCAAAGCTTAAAGCTGCAATAGCAAATTTGGAAAACAAATTAGCTTAAAACTGTTTTTTTTTCATGCCTCTTAACAACGTTCTAACATAGTAGAGCTATAAATATATTGTGGAGATTACAAAAAATGAACGAAGTGGTTCTCTTGCATTTGTCTAAAAACCTCCACCAACAACACGTTTCAGACAGAAAGCAACTATTGGACCATCTGGGTGTTGGTTTGGCTGAACCGCCACACTTCCCTGGGTCCTCCACTCATTCCACACTCACGTATTTAGTGTTAATCAACAGAACACCACTGGTGTGAGAGGTTCTCCGCTCAATAACATCAGAGAAGGAGAAACAGCCGGCTGCTACCACTTCAACTTTAGGACAAACTACCAGAGTCCCAAAAAGACTCCGGCTCCGGCAGAAACGTCTCATGGAAGATCCCCGAGGGTAGGGGTGAATGTCCTGTGACCTTGTTTGCATTCAAAACCTAGCTTGTTTGCAGATTCGCTATAGCAGCTTTAAAGTAGCTGCTTTTTTTTATTGGGTCACTTGGCCTGAGTCTGGCTTTGCTGTGTCACACTGACCTGAGGTCAGAACAACGGTGATCCCAAACTCCCGTCCCTGAACTGGGACAATCGTTTTGGAAGGCAGACATCATGAGGCTCTGGTTGTAGACGGCTTCTAGTTGACTTTGGCTACTGGAAAAGGAGAGGAGAAAGTTTTCATGCTCTAGAAGATAGTGGAAAGTTTTAACAGTTTCATAAAAAAGATAAATGTAGTTTAATTTAAATCAGTTTTATGTGAAGCTACACATTTAATATCCCCGATTATTTACGATCAGAGCGGTCCCGACATCCTTCTGAGTGTACCAGAGCACTCTTAGCACACCACACATGGGGTCAAAAAAACGTAACTGAACTGGGCTTTAGTCAGCCATCTCTCTGAAACTTTTTAGCAAATGATCTCACAAACCACTGAACAGATTTTAATGAAACACCCAGAACGTAAACCTGGGACGTACACGTCTACAACCGATTAACCTTTGGCATCTATCCAAGATGGCAGACATGAGTTATCTCAGCTAACACAAAAATGGCTGGAACTATTTTATGTGGGATTCATTCAGTAGAGTCAACAGATACCAGGTCGATTAAACCAAAACACCCAAAACTTCTCACAGGATTTTATTTTGAAACATTAAACATGGCAGCAGTGTGAAGTGAAGATGACCATGAAATGTCTATTTTAATTCCCACAAGTGGAGATGGTTAAATATAAAGACTGATTCAGCAGCACTGGTGCAGGAAGCCTCCACCTACATCTTCTGGTACCTATAGCAACACTACAGGAAGCAGCACATTGCTGCTGCTCCGTCTCTGAATCGGTGTCACGTACCGTCTACGGATGATGGAGCACAAAATAAATAGTTTTAGAGCTGAAGCAACACAAGAGATCTGATTCCTGTACATTATAACAGTGTTTGGGCTAATGTTGATGCTGACCGCTGTCACTCGCTGTGATGATTAATCTCATGTTGATGAAGAGGAGTTGAGTCATCTGCTGGGTGATTCAGCCCTGGCTCGTCTTTAAAGAGGGTTTACTGTTGAATCAGAAACACTGACAAACCCTGCATTTAGGTTTTTCCTTTAGTTAAATGAAGATAATAATAATAATTTAAAGGTAAACCTGACGGGCTAAATTCAGTTGTTCTTTGTAACACATGAACCAGAAACCGGCTCCTCCTCCACCATCAGGGTCGCCTCTCCTGGGTAACTCATCATCTGGTCATTCGGATCTGATGATTCACCACTTCAGGCTCTTCTGCAGCTGCTGCTGCCTGACACATTTTAAACCCTCTCAAGACTTTTATTAAAAATAATTGCCGCTTTTTTACCATGCTGCACACAGGTCGGCTCTAGAGCCTCTCAGGGCTAAATGTGACATCACTCAAACGTGAAAAGCTTCTTTAAGAACTGTGGCCTGGATCCAACTTATGCTTCTGATGCTGCTTATGAGTCGGATCGGAATGTTTGAGATGATAAACCAAGTTTAATATTTTTATATTCATCTGATGAAAGGTCAACCAGTGTTCAGACTAGAGGGTCACTCACAGGTCTTTTTTATTTAAATGAGTGACGCAGAACTAGAATGAAAGTTTGGACTTTGACAAAAAAGTTAAAAAAGTTTTTTTATGATTTTTTTCCTGCTTCTTTGTGTTTTGATTTACTTTCCCAAGAATTTACTTCGAAACATTTTTAAACCTAGTTCATGTGTTTGTGAGTTGTCTTGGAGATGAATTTATTCAAACCAACAGATAAAGAACTTATAGTGAGATTGTTTTTTTTATTTTTTCTTGTTTTAATGTTTAATACCTGTTGATTTATCAAAACTAATATTCTGTTGAAGGATCAGTGTCTTACATGTTTACATCTGGGAGGATTTAGGCTGTAACGCTAATGTCCGTCTGTGAACGTTATCGCCTTCCTCTTCCTGCAGGTTCTTACTGCAGAGTCTTGAGGATTTGGACGCCAGCCTCCGTAAGCTCAACTCCCGTCTGTTTGTGATCCGAGGCCAGCCCACCGATGTCTTTCCCAGACTGTTCAAGGTGACGTCCTTCTGCTTTAAGCACGAAGCTGCATGACAAGGTTTCCTCAAGTATGAAAATCTAATCTGGGAACTCCCCGTTTCTTTCAGGAATGGAAAATCACGCGTCTGTCGTACGAGTACGACTCCGAACCCTTTGGGAAAGAGCGAGATGCCGCCATTAGGAAGCTGGCATCCGAGGCTGGGGTGGAGGTGACGGTCCGCATCTCCCACACGCTCTATGACCTGGACAGGTGAGTTCATACCAACAAGTCGTTTCTGGCTGTTCGGCTGTTCAGGTTGTGACACTGCC
>SSNS01000099.1:467685-480448 GCA_006937985.1 Aphyosemion australe
GTTGCACCTTTTGACCAATTTTTTAGCAAACCATACATTGCTACAGCAACAAGACATGTCAGCTTAAAGTAGACAAAAATTTCTGTTTTTTAATATGTAATCCAAAAGTTATGGTAGTAGTATGACTTTGGTTGTTTCGTAGATCACTTGAATTGACTGAGAGCGGTCTCAGAGTCCCAAAAACAAAAATGGCAAAAAAAAAAAAAAAACAGTTTCTAACAACTTTTAAAGTAAATGCATGATTTAAGATCAAAATGCAGAGATTCTTCGTCATTTCTCTTCCACTTACATTTCTCTCACCAAGCCAAATATGTCCTAATAACCCACAATACAATCAAGGCTTGCAGGTAGCAACCGTAGCAACATGTATTAGTGCTAGTAAACAACATGCTGCCATCTAATGAAACAGGGAATTAATGCGTTATGGCATCAAATAATTTATATAGTGGTGTGACTATTTTTAATCACACAAAAAATTATTGTGGGTGATGTGAAATGGCACACCCTTAATTGCTGCCGTCTTAAAAACAGCTCCAGTCTTTATTAGTTGTCCATGACATGGTTATTTTTGCAGATACACTTGCTGGACTTTGACCCCTGGATGCACCAGAAGGGCAACATTTTAGCTGCTGCAGCTACTGGAGAATTTTATCCCCAAAACAATCTTTGTAAACAAATAACTGTGATGTGAAATTTAGAGAAGTACAGCTCCTTCTGGGATTAAAACATTGAAACAATAACACAAATCATCTTCAAATACTGAGAAAGCCAACTGTTATTTAATTATTGTCACTGCGTTACATGAACCCAGTGTGTTATGTTTTTTGTTTCTGGGCTGGAGAAGATCCTAACTCGAGCTCTGGAGGCAGGAGGTGCAGAAAATAATATACTTTTATTAATAAAACAAAATGTGCTGCTGCTCCTGCTGCTGCTGCAGGAACTCCAGAGAGCATAAATCAAAATAGATCAACTGAGCATGACAGGGATGGCGAGAAGACCTGACATGAGAACCAAACAGCAGAACCGGGATGAAGATTCGACACAGAACTGAAAGGCGGAGCCTGTATATAAATATACTGATGGGGCAGAGCAACACGAGGAATGTGTGATAACAAATAAACTAGAGACGAAACTAAAGAAATGCTGCAAAAAAAACAAACACATGAAGAGAAATCAAGATTCTAACAACAAAAGGACAGTTTATTCAACTCAAAACATCTACCTGAAACAACTGAGCTTTACCTGTTATTGATCCATTCTCATAATTAGCTGTTTTGAGTTAATTTAGTGCATTTTAAGGGTCACTTTGACCATTTAAAGAGTTTTTGTGTAAACGGCAATAATAATTACTACCTAACTCACTGTTGCTTGCTTTCTAGGTGGCATTCGATTAGAAGCAGCTGTATCATTGACTTATAGTGGCAATGTGTACTTTTTACTATTAATCTCTGGAGATATCCATCAAAATGTTGTTGAAAATGAATAAAATGATGTCCAGTCGTTGAAAAATATTGGCGGCTTTGTAAAATATAACCATAAAAATCAGGTCTAAAATACACAGGGTGCGAGTCTAAGTCTCTGAGGGACACCATATTAGACGCCATGTTTCTTTCTACGTGAGCTGGCTCGAGGTCCTGCGCCTGCCGATGACATCACACTAGATGATTGGCTGAACGTACAACTTATGAAAGTTACGTTTCCAAATTCGAAAACATTTAGACAGTAAGAAACATGAATTTAATAACAAAACTGCTAAACTCTTTCCTAAACCTATGTGAAAGAACAGAGTCGAAAAAGAGATCAGTTACGGCGATATGGTGTAAAACTACCCTGAAATGTACGTACTGCCCCCTATCGCCAGGAAACTACACACTGTCACTTTAAGGTGTATCATAACTGGACAGAGGAACAACACGCCCCCTAGTGGCTGGCTGCAGGACATGTTTTAAGTCCCACCCCCTCCATCAACAGATGGAAGACAGGAAACATCACAGAGTCTCTGAGCTGCAGTCAAACAGGTTGTAAAAACCGAGTAAGAAGCAATGGTTTCTATAAACACAGACACGGGACGTGGACCTTGTGACAGCCATGACACAAAGGAATGTTTATCTGTAATAGGAAGAGACCCAGATGGACACAGCCATTGTGAAGTGATGCTTTTGGTTTGTGGATTCCTGTTTTAAAGCTTCTGTTGCTGCAGCTTCCTGTAATGTCAAGACAAACATTTTCTAACTCCCTCAAACGTGACGTTTATCACCACCAGCTTTACTATTTCCTGTTCTAAAAGCAGGACCTTTTCTCTTAATGAATCCTAATTGTGGTAACAGTTATGCTCATCCCCTTTAATCATAATACTGGTTCATTAACTCCTTAATCAAAAGAAAATCAGGCATTAATTTCTCCATTCACNCATTTAAAATGAAATGAAAGCTGAAGCTGCTGGAACCGAGCGTTTCCGTCTGGTTACAGGTGAAGAAGAACAGCTCCCCTCCTCTCTCGCTCTACGGTCAGCTGCTGTGGCGCGAGTTCTTCTACACGGCGGCCACCAACAACCCCTGCTTCGACAAGATGGACAGCAACCCCATCTGTGTTCAGATCCCCTGGGACCGCAACCCAGAGGCGCTGGCCAAGTGGGCCGAGGGCCGGACCGGATTCCCTTGGATCGACGCCATCATGACCCAGCTGAGGCAGGAAGGCTGGATCCACCACCTGGCCAGGCACGCCGTGGCCTGTTTCCTGACCAGAGGGGACCTGTGGATCAGCTGGGAGGAGGGCATGAAGGTCCGTCTCATCAACGAGGATTAGAGAGTTTCTCAGCGAACACCTGGTTTACTTTGTTTTTGTTTATGTGCTCAGGTGTTTGAGGAGCTGCTGCTGGATGCAGACTGGAGCGTGAACGCAGGCAGCTGGATGTGGCTCTCCTGCAGCTCCTTTTTCCAGCAGTTCTTCCACTGCTACTGCCCAGTTGGTTTTGGCCGACGCACCGACCCAAACGGAGACTACATACGGTGAGACAGCGGCCATAAAACACATAAAAACTTGTTTCTGACAGAAACAGAGAGGCTGATGCTGATCGTAAACATGGTTTCCATCCCGCTGCTCAGACGCTACCTGCCTATTCTGAGGGGTTTTCCAGCGAAGTACATTTACGATCCTTGGAACGCTCCAGAGGCCGTGCAGAAGGCTGCCAAATGCATGATCGGCGTTCATTATCCCAAACCGATGGTGAACCACGCGGAGGGCAGCCGCATCAACATCGAGCGAATGAAGCAGATCTACCAGCAGCTCTCCTGCTACCGAGGCCTCGGTAAGAACAGGCGGCTGAAGGAAAGGTGCTGCTGGGGGGTTTAATATCCGCCTCTAATGAGCTGCTGCTGTTTGCTCTCAGGCCTTTTGGCTTCAGTTCCCTCCAACTCTCACGGGAATGGGAACAACGAGACGTCCTCGGATGCTGCAGGATTCCAGGTCGAGGCTTCCCATAAAGTTTCAGCTCCAACCGGTGAGAAGACCTCCTCTCTTCTAGAAAACTCAGAGCCTGTTTAGGACCCAGAGGAAGTGAAAGAGAAAAAGAGAAAGCATCGTGTTTGTTGAAGCTTTCTGACGTCTGGTTTTTCTTCTGCAGCCTATCAGATTCCCGTCCAGCAACAGGGAGACTGGCAGAGCGGAGTCATGATGTACCTTCAGGGGGATCCACAGAATGGCTCTGGCTCACATCAGCAGGGTGGGGATGAGCACAAACGTCACCTTCTAGAATGTTCCCAGATGTTTTTGTACACATCTGTCATGTTTAGACGTATAAGTAGTTTAACTTGTGATTCTTTTTCTCTTTATGAAGTTCCCAGTTATGCTGCAGGTACCAGTGTGATGTGTTACACTCAACCCCCCCATCAGACTCCAGTTGCTGTGGTTCAGAAAGGTGAGTGAAGATTTAATGCATGAATGGAACGAGTCCTTATTAATAAAATCTGTTAGTTTTATTGTTTATTCGTGTTTTACCTCCATAAATAACACAAGCCAGAGCGTTTCGCCATGTCGTGCAGTTGCTAATAGTGCTAATAGTTAGCTTCTACTATTTGAGACGCGCTCCGCTCTCTCCTAGCCGCTAAACCAACACAGCAAGCCGTGGTGGGCGGGGCCATGAATATACATTTTCCCTGTGACGTAGAAGAGACTGGCTTTTTCTGACCCGATCATTTTCCCGCCTTAGCAGGAGTCTGGGGGGGTTTGAAGAAAATGTCGATGACCGATTACATTTCAGAAAGAACAAATATTACACAGTTTCTCAGTGAACCAGACCTTTGAATATAGTTTAAATAAAACATGTACAAAGATTTCTCAAGCCTCCTTAAATGTCTAAAACCCTCGATATCATCCAAACCAGTTCAGTGAGGTACTGGCTTTGGTCTCTACATAAAACAAACCATATTTCCTCTCTTTCTAGGACCTGATCATCATTCCACCACTCAGACCAGTGGGAAGAGACACAACGAGGACTCTGGGAACAGCAGAGGCTCTAAACTCCAGAGACAGAGCAACCACTAAAGAGTGGGTAGAACCTGACATTAAAAGATGTTTTTTTAGGTTTTAAACCTTGTTGTGTAACAATAATCCTGTTGTCTTCTGTTTCAGGTGTTCCTGCACAATCACCACCACACATATCACACTTACTGCCATAACCGGCCCTTTTGCATGAACGCACCTTCAGGAGGAGCGCACCCCGCCACAAACACACGTCTCTAAATCAGACTATTACTAAGAGGACTGCATATCCCAGAATGCAGCAGCCTATCATCGGGTTCCTGGGACAGAAATCTTTTTGTGTAAATAAAGAATTTGCTAAAAGCAGCTCACACACGACTTTGTACATATTTGGATTTTGTGTATGTTTTCTCTCTGTGTAGTCATAGACCCTGTTATATATTTTTGATATGAGAAAATAATTATGGATGATTTTTTGTTTTGTTTTCTTTAAAAATTTTCAAGAAAAACAAAAAAATGCAGACCGTCCGTACAAACAAAAAAAAAACAAAGAGAGCTTCTTGTCTTTGATAGTACAACCGCTTGCCCTAATTTGTTCTTTTTAAGTCATCCAGTGTAAACATGTAAACAAGTGTGTTGATTGTTCTCTATCTCAGTACTTGTGAGCCTGTCTCATTCCTTCTACCAGGTTATATAACATCATGCTGTTGCCCTCATCAGTTGGTTAAAAAGAATTAAATGTTTGGAGCTTTCACATTATGGTGTCTTCTGTAAAATCCCTGATAAATAAAAGTACAAACTGACAGCTGCTGTTGTTTCTTCTTCAGATCAGATTAAACAAGGTTTTATCTTTGCAGGAATTACTTCATCTCATCTAAAGGTCTAAAAAAACGTGTTTTGTTTTTTCTTTGAGATCATTCCTGGAATAATTTTTCCCTGTCTGCAGTATTTGGATCTACCACCAGATGGCAGATTTATAGGATTCTATGATGGTGGTTGCAGGGCTAATTAAAGTTTAATAGATGGAGATTTCAGAGTTTAACACATTAAAATATGACTTATAGGAATCAGGCCTATGATGTAAAAAAATTGAGATATGTGCTTTGCAAGTTTTTATTTTCTTATTCATCTTGGGAAAAACTTCTACGATCAGGGCCGAATGTAGTTTGAAACAGTTTTCAGGTTTTAACAAAGCAAAAATGCCAAATTCTCCACGACCAAATCACAGCTACAGGTACCAAGCTTCTGCATGCTTCTTTCAAGGCAACAAAGTGAAGAAATTTTAGAGGAAGGGTTTTTACTAATTAACCTTTTTAACTTTATAAATCCAGTTCCTTCTACTCCTCCTCCTTAATAGTAATATTCCTAAGAAGACTAAAAGAAAGATTACGATTTTTTTTAAGGCTTCATTAGTGCAAGGAGGCTAAAATAGTCTCTTCTAAATTACTAATAAGAACAACAGTGCAGTACCAACTTTCAGACACTGGAGGGCAGCAACTCCTCGTCTTCCCCTTTTTTCTAAATGCTGTTTGAAACAAGTGTTGTTCTGTTATTTACCAGCTGAGGGCGCAAATTCCCCCTTCTTTCAAGGCAACACACTGTTTTTAAAAAAATAGAGGAAGAGTTTCTACTAATTCTTGTAAAAGTTTATTGCAAACAGCAAATAGTATAAAAAGAACTGCATTTCTATTCAGTGACTGGTTATAAACAATTTAATTTTTTATTATCTAGGGGGAGCCCTCTATACATGCTTTACGGCTGTTAGCTGTTTTCTGTGCAGATAGCTAATATAAAAGCTAGCCGTTAGCTATTTTAGTCTGCTGGCCGTCAATAAAAAGCACAAGAAGAAGAAAAAGAAGTTTGCTTTTTTGTTGGTATCATGGCGGATCCTGGAAGTAAAAAGAAGAGAGTAATGTCTGGAGGCAAAGAGCTAAACCAGAGAGTGAAGCGGCCTACGCTACTTTGAGGAAGCTAAAGGAGGCTATGAAATCACAGTGACCTGGTGACCTGGCTTTGTCGCTACTGGACTTGTAAGTAAAATTATTTTTTGTCCAACAGTGTGGATCTTTTTTTATTTGTGGCGTATTTAGTATAAATGGGCTCATGTTAGCGTTAGCTCGTTGTTAGCGCTAGCTACAGCAGGCTGCTGCAGGGCTGTTTAGTAATTTCACTTTCAACCAGTAGGAGAGAGAAGCAGGAAACTG
This sequence comes from Aphyosemion australe, assembly GCA_006937985.1. NCBI lineage: Eukaryota > Metazoa > Chordata > Actinopteri > Cyprinodontiformes > Nothobranchiidae > Aphyosemion > Aphyosemion australe. The sequence continues at coordinate 474,369 of SSNS01000099.1, forward strand.
TTTAGTGTGCTTTAAATTAGTACAGGTGGCCAATTCCTACCAGAAAATGTATTTTGCTAAAATTACATTCAGGGTAATACTGTCAGTATTTCTGTTGGACTGCTCTGACATACAGTTTATTTCAGTAATTCAACTTACACCAGAGACCAGGTGTTGCAGGTGTTCTGGATTCATCAGCTGATTAGAGTGTGACACTGTGAGTCTAGAATATTGAACCTTTTTACAATATTCTAATTGTCTGAGATTTTGAATGTGAGGTTTTCACCAGCTATAAGCCCTAACCATCACAATAACAAATAAAGGGTTGACATATCTGGCTTTGCATGTATCAAATTTATCTCATATATTAGTTTCAACTTTTAAATTACTGAAATAAATTAACTTTTGCACCATATTCTGATTTTTTGAGTTTCACCTGCATATACATTACCTACTGGAAGGTTTCCAAAGCTTTATTGTGAATAAGAGTGATTTGGAAATGTTTCTTCTACCTTCTTTTATTATTTTTGAAATGTAGTTATTAAGTTTGACTTATTTTCTATTTTGCCCTTTAAAAAAATATAATTATTATACTGTATATAATATTTATATATTACAATAATATATAACTATGCAGTGCATGCTCATTTTAAAACTAGAAATTTTTAAGGAATCTACAGGAAGTTCTAATGAGTTGTATGTATCTTATCTAGCTGATCTAGCTTTATGAAGCTTGTGTCCACCAGAGGGTGGGAAAAATCCCTAATCTTGAAAGCCAGACACTAAAGTAAGTAAAAGTCATTCAACAGAAAGAGCTTTGCTTAAAGTTTCCAGTGACATCATGATGGCTGCAGACAAAGGGGAATTTACAGTCTTAGTATTGTTGGATCTTTCTGCAGCTTTTGACTCTGTTGATCACAGCACCTTAATTAACAGACTTCATGACTCAGTGGGGATCTCTGGAACTGTTCTAGACTGGTTCAGATCGTACCTTTCTAACGGAAGTTTCAGTGTCTGTATAAACCAAATCATGTCAGATTCTACCAATCTGTTCTGTGAGGTACCGCAAGGCTCTGTTTTGGGTCCACTCTTGTTTTTACTATATATATACACCCTCTTGGACAAATAATTGATTGTTTTCATGATGTCTCCCATCACCTATATGCAGATGACATTCAGCTATACTGCTTTTGTAAGTATAAGAGTTCTATAAACTGGCTGAACTACTAGAGAGCCTATCAGCGATCACTAGCTGGCTAGAAGATAAAGTCCCAAGTCATCGTCACACACTGGTGAAATTACATCTCCGCATTTGACCCATCCCCATGATGGGGAGCAGTGAGCTGCAGCTGTGGCCACGCTCAGGAACTATTTGGTGGTTTAACCCCCCAATCCAACCCCTTAGTGCTGAGTGTCAAGCGAGGAGGCATTGGGTCCCATTTTTTTCAAAGTCTTTGGTATGACCCGACCGGGATTCGAACCCCGATCTCCCAGTCCCGGGGCGGACACTCTAGGCCACCGGAGCTGGTCCTCCTTCAGTTAAACTCTGAAAAGACTGAATGTCTGATCATTGCCCCTGAGAGCATGGCTCCTCTGATTAGTCAACAACTTGGTCATTTAGCTTCTGCCGTCAGGTCAAACATGAGAAATTTGGGTGTTTTTGACCAATCAGCGTCTCCTGAAGGCCACTCAAAAACACTGGTCACTTGAGAAATATCTCCAAACTACGAAGGTTGGTGTCAAAACATGAACTTGAAATGGTTATCCTCGCCTTTATCTCCTCCCGTCTAGATTACTGTAACACACTTTTCACATGTTTTAACAAAAAAGCCCTTGAGCGCCTTCAGTTGGTCCAGAACTCTGCAGCGAGGCTCCTAACTGGAGCAAACAGAAGAGCTCACATCACTCCAATTCTGATGTCTCTGCACTGGTTACCCATTAACTTTCGAATTCATTTTAGAATCCTGACTAGAACTTTCAGGGCTCTACATGGCCAAGCTCCTCCTTATGTTACTGAACTGTTAAAGCCTTATGCTCCAACTCGAGCCCTCAGGTCCACCAACCAGAACCTCCTAGAAGTTCCAAAGACCAGATATAAAAGTCGAGGTGATCGCTCTTTCCAGGCTGTTGCACCCCAACTTTGGAATGAACTTCCTTTCTCCCTAAGTAGTATTGACAGTCTGGTCATCTTTAAAAAGCAGCTGATGTTTTCCAGACTTTTAAGTGCCGCCATTTGCTCTGTAGCGCTGTGAAGGCTGCATTCACGCCAAACACCAGTCCTCAATGTCAGAAATGTTCAGAAAAATCCAAATTAAATTTGTTCCACGGCATCTTAGATGGCTATAGACCATCGACTGGAGAACATGTTTGCACAGAAACTAAAATAAACTTCAAACGTATAAAAGCAGAGTCCACTCTGAACAGAGGGTGGGTGGATAAAATTAGCCCCCATCATTTGTTACTTGTCTTTAATGAGAGGCACAGTTGTCCCTGACCAGCAGCAACCAGGAGGACCCTGAATTATTCTGGAACCAGCTGCCGCCGTCATGTTTCTCCCAGACATGTTTTATCAGCCCTCTCTGGGCTGAGACAGACACAGACATTAAGATTTGTCTCCGTGATCCTCTCAGGCCACAATTACCCTGTCCTCACTCAGACAGAGACTTAAACCGGGGCTGAAATCTAATCCCTCGGAGATAATAACGTGTTGTCCATCTTGTATATTTACAGAAGAATAACAGCAGCAGCTTTATACCAAGGAGGCACATTTATGGAGTTAATTGGGATTCCCAGACGCTGCAGAACACCTGTTGCTCACAGTCATCCCCTAAAAGCTTTGTCCTTTTACCAGTGACAACTCAAGACTTGGGAATATAAATCGCTGACATCTTTAAATGTTGTGCCGAAAGCAGAAAGCCACTCAGTGCTTTTAAATAAACGCTTAATTACATTCCTGGGAGGATGCGGCGAGGCTCGTCCTGTACGTCATTGTTCTTACATAACTCGTAATCTCAACTCTAAATCAGTTTTAGGCTTAAACTGACCTGATATTTGCATTTTAATGCAAAAATGATGAACTACTATAGAAGTGAATGCCCTCGTACTCAAGAGCTTCCACCACTGTAGGAAGTCTTTAAAGGCACAATATGTAAGAATGAAGCAAGAATGACATCCTGTGGTCAAATGTGGTTACTGCAGTCCATTTCTCTAAACAAAAATCACTTTCTCACTCCCGTTCTGTGAGTTTCATGGCTGTTGCTAGTTACGGATCAGCACCAGAAGATTCTAGATGTAAAGCAAAGGCAAGTCATACACAGTAGGTTGATAAGTAGGTAAATACATTGTAATATGTAATGGTAGCACTCTTGTGTGTTTACGGTAGGGAGCACTTACGACACTTATTACGGTAGTTTGTCTGCTGTCTTGCTGTTAGCTTGCTGTTATAGTTCTGAACGACGTATTAAAGGAAGTAAAACGCCACAATTGACTCATTATTCACTTCACACACATTTCACTGTAATATCCAGTTGTTGGTGATTGAAAAAGTAACTTGAGATATTTTTTGAGCCAACTATTTGCTTCTAATTCACCGTTAGCATTGTTAGCTCAATGTTAGCCTCTAGCCTGCGTCACCCAATATTAGAGTAAGACAAAAGGATGCCGTGGCTTCTTAGGCCTTGTCCACACGTTAACAGGTTTTTTTTTTATCGAATATCCGCCCTCCCAAAAAACAGCGTCCACACCACCTCATTTTTAGAAAAAAATCCATCCACACGTAGCTGCATAAGTGCATTAAGCACATTCATAATCATGCCAGATCTGTAGGTGGCAGTAGTTCCCTGAATCCTATCCATTTTGTCTTTCTGCTCAACTTCAACAAAACATGAAACATGGCGCCTAGCTCGCTTGTGTGGACCGATAAGGAGGTAGAACTGCTCTTTAATGTAGTTTTGGAGTATAAAGTCAACAAGACACAAGGGAATGTTGAGCTGACAGGCCGAATCGTAGAAAAATATCTTCGTTTTGGGAGATACCAGGCTACGTGTGGACATGGCCTCAGGGGTACAAGAAATAACTTCTGGGTCACTCCTGTTTACTGGCTTTGGTTCTTTGAACAACTTTAGAGCTTTTTGCCTGACGATGTTAAATTACAAATGTCGGCTGTGCAGCGTTAGCCCGGCACAGACCTGACAACCTCACGGACTCATGAACAGTGACTACGTCCCTCTTTTGTTTTTTGAAAGGAGAAAAACTGACAACACCCCAGCCGGCTGAGAATTAAATCTGTTTTAGTACAACCTTCCTTCCAGCATGATTGAGACTCTAGACTGTTTTGTGATTATTTCACTGTAGAATTCTTACAAATGGCTCCTTTAAGGATTCACGACTTGTGGCTTTTAAACCCAAACGATTCAACAGAAAATGTGTTATGAGAGTCATTCACTCGGGTGATGCTTTGTGGGGCCTGACAGCACAAGTAAGCATCTGTTGTTTCCGAAATAGTCTCTGATTTTGTCCTTACAAAGGAATGAGGAGCCCTGTGGGGGTCAGTGTGTGGGTCTTTGGGTGAGTTTTTATTACAAGACTTGGCGGAGGAGAAAATAGACCGGTCCATCTGTTCAGATGTTTGCCCTGCTGCTGACCCGCAGGCTGGGGGCTGGCATGGTCACATGATGAAGGCAAACCCTTAAAACCACCCAACATCTACACCCAAGACTCCACTCATTTCCTCCAGCTAGTCCGTTTCCACCTCCTCGGAAAGCCTGAGCACCTCCAACATGTCGGACACTGAGGAAACTGTGGAGTATGAAGAAGAGATCAAGGAGCATGAAGAAGAGTCCAGACCAAGACACAAGACCACTTACATACCAAACATGGCTCCTCCAAAGCTCCCCGATGGCGAGAAGGTTGATTTTGATGACCTCCATCGCAAGAGGGTAGAAAAGGATTTCAACGACCTGCAGACCCTCATCGAGCAGCACTTCTCCAGCCGTCAGAAGGAGGAGGAAGAGCTGATTGAACTGCGTAACCGCATCGAACGGCGTCGCTCCGACAGGGCTGAACAACAGCGTGTCCGTGCAGAGGAGGAGCGTGAGCGTCAAGCCCGGGTGGCCGAGGAGAAGTCCAGGCGCGAGGAAGAGGCGGCCAAGCTGCGTGCCGAGGAGGAGGCCAAGAAGAAGAAGATCTTCTCCAACAAGTCATTCGGTGGCTACCTGCAGAAAGTGGACCAGAAGAAGGGCAAGAAGCTGACAGCCCGCGAGGAGAAGAAGAAGGCCCTGATGGAGCGCAGGAAGCCCCTCAACATCGACCACCTCAACCAGGAGAAGCTGGTGGAGAAGGTGAAGGACCTCTGGCAGTGGCTCCACCAGCTGCACGCCGAGAAGTTTGAACTAGCAGAACAGCTCAAGAGGCAGAAGTATGAAATCCACGTGCTCCGAAACCGGGTCAGTGACCACCAGAGGGGCTCCAAAACGTCCAAGACCTCCCGTGGGGCCAAAGGCAAAGCTGGCTCCTGGAAGTGAGGCCCTTTCTGGACTTTTTGGTTTTGTGTCTCCATGGAGATGTGACTGAATGACTGGATGATAGATGTTCTGAAAATAAACCCTGTAAGGACTCCACAACAAGATTCTTTTCTTCTAAATGACTAAATGTCATACATGATTCCTCCCATTAAGACGTGCATGTACGTGTTTTATTGCCATGTGACCCAGTAAACATGCTCTGCTTGTTTGTTTTTGTTTGTTTGTTGCATCCTGAACTTAAAAAGCCTCTTAAAACCTTGTCCTGATGTCAGAGAGGTTTTGTTAAATAAACAGGTGAGGCACAGCTGACTTTTTATGAAGCCTCAGAAGCTAAAATGAAATGTTTGACACCTTCTCACATGTTTTATATCATTAAAATCACTTTTAAATTCATCCTTTAATGTTAGGTAGCTAAACGGTTTCTGAGCAAACTCAAGACAATAAAACAAAAATTGTTTATTCAATGAAATTACATTTTTTTCTTGTTTAATTAGCAGTAGAATACTGACTCCTCTGATATCACTACATATTTTATATGCACGGTCAGAAAGGGTGTGTGTGTGTGTGTGTGTGTGTGTG
>SSNS01000099.1:484398-499953 GCA_006937985.1 Aphyosemion australe
ACTCACAAAGTACCAACTCACCCTAGATATCCTAGCTGTTTTTACTTCCAGAGTTGTAAACAGGTTGCAAATCTGCAGCTTTGTGCTGCTGAAAAGTCCAAAGAGAAGTCTTCAGAGGTTATTTGAGGTTATGCAATACGACTGAACAAAATGTGTAAAATGCATTTACTGGACATCTGCACAATATGTGTGAATGAGTCATGCGTGTGTGCATTCATCGTTTGTCGTCACATATTGTGAGGATGCATGACAAATAAAAGCCGGTCCATTTGGAGACGAGTAGGCGTCCATCATCACACAGTAGACTAGAGATTAAATCAAATATTTAACAGATGTGACTTACCTCTGGAGTGTGGGAGCTGTTCATTCATAGAAAGACTCAGACGTCACACAGCAGACGGGGACTGTCAGTACAGACTGAGCCTCCAAATCAAAAGATCTTTATTATTTATGCTTTTTGGTAGATGGATTTTCCCCACACACAATAATGAGGATTTGTTTTAAACTCTAAAGCTCGGCCAGTACATAAAAAAATTAAATTTCCATCTTACCCTCCGCGAGTGGTCTCATCCTTCCCAACTCGGGTCCTCTACCAGAGGCCTGGGAGCTTGAGGGTTCTTCAGTATCTTAGCTGTTCCTAAAACAGCTAAGATACTGAAAAACAACACACTTTTTTCATGAGGTAATAACGATAAAACATGGTCAAAAGCTCCAAAAAAGGGATTCACGTGATATAGTACCTTCAAACATCCAATGATTCAAATGAAGGCAACTGGACTTCTTTGGTTTCTTGAAGATGTTTCGCTTCTCATCTGAGGAGCTTTGTCAGTTCTGACTGGAATATGGGAGGGTCAAGCTTATAAACTGTAGCTGTCTGTTGTTGCTTAAGGAGCTGAAACTACCTATGAATACCCCTCCTCCCTACCCCCTGGAGTCGTTGATGTCGTTAGGCCCTTTAATTAGTTACTGGTTTTTACCACAATGACCCTGATGAGTCACTGGTGGCAGCATTAACATTTCTTTTGAACTTGTTGCACTTGATTTACAGTTTATAAATTATAAAGTAAGTCCCGAATTTGGGCTTTATAAAAAGAAACGCTGTAAGAGTTTATGCTTCAGACAATGGCTGCTTTTCATATCCTTCAAAATTTCCTCAAATCTTTTAGTTTTGATCCAAATCCTTCCCAGATGGAGAGCTACTGAAACTTCCCTTTTAGATTGGACCAAGTTTGTTTCCTTTAACGTATCAGGTGTGCCAAACATCACGCCCGGAGCCTCTATTCCAGCACATTTGTTTACACTAATGCAGACGCAGCCAGTGGGAGACGTGTGACAACTCTACTTCTATTCATGTATTCTTGGTGCCTACATTTCCCCTGAATGTCTTTCCCACCTGTTTTCATTTGGACGTCAGATTTGTCTCCAGCTATGAATCACTGTAACGCTGCATGAGCCGTACCTGTGTCGGAATGAGCAGCGTTCGATAAATGGCTGCATTCACATTCAGGCTCACGTCCTCCGCCGGGCCCCCGTCTCTCTCACGCTCGGGTGATTCACGATGACTCGTCCACCTCTGCTCACCATGTAAATCAGCCGAGCAGCTGGGGAGGCCTTATCTCAGTGACGCTCTCCTGCTAACCTGTTATTACCGCATGTTCCTCCAGCTACTGTCAGTGCTGATGATAGTGCTGCTGCAGCACACCTGTTGGAGCCAAAGTGAAGCCTTTGTTTTACCCAGAGATGCTCAGAATGACTTCACACAGCCAACACAAAACATGAACAGTAATCAGGAAGATAAATCTTCAGATTTTCTTTCTTGAAAAAAACAAAACGTAAAATAATAAAAAATAGTGAATACCGTCATTTAATGTAGAAATGTTGTAAAGTTCTGGGAAATCCGACGCGGCAAGTATTCACTTTTCCTCCATGTTTGCCCGGAGATGTACTGAGAAGCATCCTGTCCCCTCATTGTTCAGCCAATGAAACCTCCACTGATTGGTCCTTGTCCGAGCGACAGCGATGAAAAGTGGAAATTTTCTCAACTTTCTGGGATCGTGTCGCTGGCTCGCCTGTGCACGACACATGCACGTTTTCCGCGTGTCGCTTAGCAGGAGGGAGACTCACGATTATCACTCTGTCACGGATGTCTCATTGAAAATGAATGGAGGAGAGGCCATATATTAGTTAGGAGCTTCTTCTGGGGTGGAGCTTGGAGTTAAGCTGCTGGTCCTTTTAGATCAGGGGTCGGCAACCCAAAATGTTCAAAGAGCCATATTAGACCAAAAAAACAAAAAACAAATCCGTCTGGAGCCGCAAAAAATGAAAAGCCTTATATAAACCTTATATGAAGGCAACACAGGTTGTAAGTGTATATTAGCTATATTAGCCTATTATCAACATGACTAAGTAGGCTACAAATACATAATGAGCATTCATGATTGTTTATTTCCTGCAGCGCATCCTAGAGAGAATGACACACCACGTGACTCTGCTGTAGATATTTGGTGCTTTACGTTTTAACTTCCATTACAATATTAATCAGTGGGATTAATTTGATCATTTCTTCTTGCGGCCCATCACAGCTCACATACCTGCATAACAGCGCTGTCTGTCTGATATCGATCACATCACACGACTCATCACAGGTAGTTGAGGACGCTGGAGCTGAATTAATGTCTTTGATTTGCTGATTGGTGACGTCTCCTGTCGTTTTAATGGTCCTTGTCTTTGTGGAGAGAGGAACGTCTTTAATTTTCTGGATTATCTCGGTTTTGTTTTTGAAGTCTGAAATAGGTGCTCTGATGAATGAATCCTTCATGTAATCACCATCCGTGAACAGTTTTCCACGCTTTATCATCTCTCAGGTTGCAACAAAACCTGCGGAGTTTGGAGATGTAATCCACTTCTTAAATCTACTTTTATAACCTGACACACGGGAGGCGACATGCGGCAGCGGCAAAAGCCAGCGACGCCTCTGTTCCAGCAGGGAGAATAGCGAGTATTCCGTTGTTTTGATTGGCCGTCAGATTGGAGGGAATTTTGGGTTATTAAAGCAGTTCAGAGTTGAAACAGCGGTAGATATGAAGTCTCACAATGTTTTGCTGGAGTTAAGTGAAGTCTTGTAAAGCTCTGGGACATCAGACACAGCAAATATTAACTTTTCCTCTATGTTTACCCGGAGATGTACCGAGAAGCATCCTGTCCCCTCATTGGTCAGTCAGTGAAACCTCCGCTGATTTGGTCCTTGTCCGAGCGACAGAGGTGAAAAGTTGAAGTTTTTCCAGGTAATCCTTCCGCGTCGACAATGAAAGCAAATAATTCGGTCCATTCTTCCTTGAATCCTCTGTTCTCATCAGCTAACTTTCTCTTTTTCCCTTTGGGATCCACGGCCCTGACACACCCGCTGGTTTGTTTACATCCATCTGCCTGGCACTGCGCCGCCATATGAGCGCCGCACTGAAACGTGTGTCGCAGGCTATGACGCAAATTTTCGTTGACAGAAATGTTAAAATTTAATATTTATTATGTGCATTTTTACAGCATTGGAAAACGTTAAGAATGTTTGTCCTCCTACAGAAACGATAATAAAACAAAAAATATATCCCCCATCCATTTTCACACTCTTGTGGGGACATTTGTGAAGAAGCTCCAGGGAGCCACTAGGGGTCGCTAAAAGAGCCGCATGCGGCTCCAGAGCCGCATGTTCCCGACCCCTGTTTTAGATCAATGAGGGTTCAGACCTGGATTTGGACACCATTCTCTGTTTGAGCGGGATGGGGGGGTGTAGCCGCTTGATTCCTCTTTAAAGTAACATTCCGCAACTTTTACACCTTAAAATTATGCTTTTTTTGTAAAGTTTTTGCGTCATAGTATTATCTATTATGTTCATTTTCATACCTGTGATAGTGATGGGGGGTCCTACGTCTGTTTACTGCGCTATACAGTTTTTGTGCATCGGGTAGCGACGGAAGTACTGACTGGGTGACTGGTGGTGGTCGGAGGGACTGGTGGCGCCAGTGCTCGGCAGCCTCGCCTCTGTCAGTGCGCCCCAGGGCAGCTGTGGCTAAATCGTAGCTCATCCCCACCAGCGTGTGAATGGGTGAATGACTGATTGTGTTGTGAAGCGCCTTGGGGGGTTGTAGAACCCTAAGAAGGTGCTATACAAATACAGGCCATTTACCATTTACGGCAGAGTATGGCAAGCCAAAGGGATAAAAAAAAGTGCACGTTCTAAACACGCGTTATGTCTGCCAAAATGCACGTCCTGAACGCTCGTTTTGACACCAAAGGGGGCAAAAACTCACGTGTTCTAAAAGCGAGCATTATGTCCGCCAAAACGTGTCTTGAACGAGCGTTTTGGCGGACATAATGCGAATTTAGAACGTGCATTTTTTTTATCCCTTTGGCTTGCCATAATTGTATAACGTAGACTCACTGTAGCAGCGGCAGATTCACCAAAGAAAGGTAGAAATCCCTTAGAGGAATCTAGGAAAAGAAAAGAAGAACGTGATAGAGCAAGAGCAAAGACCAGAGTTAATATTGGGCCGTCTTTTCCTCGCTGGAGAGCTCATTTAGAAAGAAAGGCATGAACTACAGACTCTGACCTAGCCGTGCTGCTAATGGCTAGGTAAGTAATAAATGATTTCACCAGGGTTATTGTGTTTGGTCGGGCATAAAGTTGTTATACAGTCCTGATAAAACTATTCAATATGTGGAGGTGGAAAAGTTTGTTTTCGTTGTTTTGCCTGACATTAGGAATGTAAACATGCCTCTTATGCCCGAGAGAGAGATTTAATGTTACGACAGTGACGTTACGCAGCAAGCCTCTAGAGGGCGACAGAGACCATATAACTGCAAAGTTGTGAAATGCTGCTTTAAGGGTGGGGTGTACAAACGAGGAAATGTGCAGTAGATTACTTGTGAGTGAGTGTGAGACGGTGAGCCGTGCTATGAAATGACAGCTTTTACTGTCTCGCTACTGTTGTGGCTCTGTCTTCAAAGTTTGTCGGCCCTCTGGGGCCCCTTTGTGGCCTGTGAGCCCACCAGCAATTGCCTGCCCTGCCTGTCGGCATGCGACGCCTCTGCCACTTTCCAGCATGTTTTAGTTGTTTCTCTGCTCCAACACACCGGATTCAGTGGTTGAATCACCTGTTCAGCAGCTCATCGCCTCCATGGAAACCTGTTAATCACCTGCTGATCACTCAGGTGTGTTGGCTAAACGCGGCTTCAGCGCTCCTGTTGCATCTGGACCCAAACAAACATGTTTGGTCATTTCATGCAACATGTTCAAGAAAACCTTTCATTTGCTGAGGATGGGTTAATGGGTTGTATTTTGTTATGGTTTCTGTGTTTTTATCAGGATTAATATCATATTTGGTTTCTAGAGGTTTCTTTCTTGGTCGAAACATGAATCTGCATCATGTTTTCATCAACGTTTGGATGTTTGGTTTCATCGACGTTTGGAGGGTTTCTGTCAAGATATATCAGCTGAAGGAAGACGAGTAATGAAAGAGGATTCCTTTTGCTTGAACCCATGGGCTAAAACATCTTTTTATAGCGTCCTACATCAATCCATTTCCCACTGCGTTCTCTCCGTTTACTGCTTCATAACCTCTCGTCTCGTTTTCCGCTTATAATGGTGACGACTGGTCGGCTCATAACGCTTATAGCAGCTTCAGAAAATGGTCTTTTTCTCTCTCAGGTGGTGTTCTAAATAATTTAGCTCAATAATATTTCAGGAAGCACCAGGAGGAGGCAAACAGAATAAAGGCAACAAAACACTGAAAGATTAAAACTGAATTCCTGATTTCTTTACTTAAACTTTTGTTTTCACTCAGCTGAAAATATTATAAATCTGAGGATTATAACTCATGAAGCTCTCGATGGTGTTTTAAAATAGTTTTCCCCCTTTATTTTCACGTTTTTGTCCCTGAACGGCGTGACCAACAATGCATCTGTGTCTCATTCCCATCTGATGTTCTTCGCTCCACCAGTCTCTAAGAGGATATTTCTACAGTAAAACCTAAAATAATCACCTAAAATTACCTGATTTTCTGAAAAATGGTTTGGAAATGGCATCATAAACTAAATGTGTGGATTATGTAATCCAACTTCTAATAGATGCACATTTTTTCTCTTTTTGGAGGCCATAAACCATCGTTAGGCTGTAATGGACGGTGGTATTACACAACCCTGTTTCCACTTACCCCTTTAATTGATCCTTAATAGAAGCAGCATCCTCTTCCTCTGCGTTAATGAGGTGACTCTTGAACCTTTGTATCCACTGCACCATGGAGATCTGCTCTAAACATGGCTGACCTGTTGGTATCGATCTTTTGGTTGTGTAAATGATCTGAGCTCAAGCAACAGAACTCTAATCAATCAGTTAATTCTTAAATATGAGCTATGTTGCAGAGAGAGGGAGCCAATACCCTTATTTTCAAGAACTATTGAACAAAAATCTTTACCCTAAAAGTCTGACTCTCGAATAATCCTGCAGGTGCAGCGCTGACGTGACCCTTGAGTCTTCAGCGTTAAGTACTGAGAACAAGTACCCAGTCAGGAAACAGCAAGGCTTTAATTACACGTATCACCACACGGAGCTGTAAGGCGCTGCTAACTAAAGCTACAACTCCACTCTAAATAAGGGCTAAGTGGGCAGTCTCCATCGTCAAGGAAGCTAATGCAGCACCGCCTTTTGTCTGTCAGTCCTGTAGATCAACATGAAGTTGTGACGCTGCACAAGAGTAGCCTGGCGAGCCATCCTATATATGATGTTTCTCAGTGTTGGGGCGGGATCTACGGTTGTCTTTCAAACTGTCTTTGCATGCTGTTGGATAACAAACAACGTGACATACTCACCGCTACGGATGTCCGTCAACGAGGCAGTCTGCCAAACATCGTAGATGAAGCAGGAAAGAAGATGGAAATATATTGTTTTTCTAAGTAAACGCGCTGTGATTGGCCAGCCACAATACTGGCCGGGGCTGCGGATGGTTCAGCGAAGCGTTGCTAGACTGACTTGCAAAGCAAACTCATTTTGCTTTGGTAAATGTCGATCTGGATTCTAGGTTAGCACAAGAGATGAAAATGCTCTCTCCATCAAAACGTGCAGGAGAAGGAGGGGAGTCGTTCAACAAGCTCTTTAGTTTTAAAGGTCCTGAAAGCAGGAGCCTTGTGTTGCACGGTGGAGTGGTTTCCTAGCGTTTTCTGGCTGTTAGCAGAAGTCTGAGGAGGCAGCGTGATGCCAAATGACTTCAGAAGTGCACAACAGGGCAGATAAGAGAGGCAGAGCAGGAAAACAGCAACTCGCTAATGTGGGTTTGTTTTTTTAATTTTTGCACCGTAAAGATCACAATAAAGTTGATGAAGTAGGAACGTTGTAAGTTGTCAGTCAGATCTGACACAAGTTGTTTTATAGCCTGTATTTGATATAGGTCCTTCTGGACTCCTAGAACCCCCCAAGGTGCTTTACAACACAATCAATCAATCATTCATCCATTCACACGCCACTGGTGATGAGCTACAATGTAGCCACAGCTGCCCTGGGGTGCACTGACAGAGGCGAGGCTGCTGAGTACAGGTGCCACCGGTCCCTCCGACCACCACCAGCAGGCAACATGGGTTAAGTGTCTTGCCCAAGGACACAACAGCAGCATTCTCTGCCGCTCTACCTCCTGAGCTACTGCTACACCACTTTTAACTACTTGTAAGTAGTAAAAACAACTTTAATGAGTTTTTTTTAATGTAGCTTCAAACACAAAACAACTCTTAAAAGATTCTGGATGATTTACATAAAATGTTGTAAAAGAAATTAAAATCACTGAACCGACGTTAACATTTGAACATAAAGCAGCTCAAACTGCTTCAAAACAACTCTAGAAGAAGAAACTATTTTTTATACAGCACCTCTCAAGATAAAAATCACGAGACGCTTCACAAGAACAAAAAAATAGATTAAAAGACATTAAATGTTATTTTCTATTCCAGTAAATCAGGAGGCCTGCTGCAGTACTGATGCTGCTTATCTGAGTTTTTAGCTACTTTCTGGTTTAAATGTTGGTGTAACGCCTCAGTCTTTCATTCAGGACTTGGTTGAAGAAACTTTCTGGGTGAGAGGAGAAACATCGAGCAACAAGTGAAGTCGAAGAGGCGACGGTGGCTCAGGGGCTAGGAGTTCATCCTGTAATTGGTGGGTTGCCGGTTCAAATCCAGGCTTTAGTCTGTGTCAGTCGTGTTCTTCAGCAAAAGACACTTCACCCTCCTTGGCTGCTGGTGGTGGTTGGAGGGACTGGTCAGTGTGCCCCAGGGCAGCTGTGGCTACGGTGTAGCTCATCACCTTCCGTGTGTGAATGGTTATAATGTAAAGTGCTTTGGAGACGTCTGACTTAGAAAAGCGTTTTACAAGTACAGGTCATTTACCAGGTCGTTTACCAGGTCGTTTACCAGGTCATTTACCAGGTCCAGTGTTATTACTCTTAGGAATCAAAGTTTAAATGCAACAGGATCAGGATAAAGTGAAGCACAGATCTTGTTTTTGTTTTCAAAGGCAGAAAGTTATGAAGTCATGAATTCTATGAATCCAGAGCATTGAATTATTGCAAAACAAAAGGTTAGGATCCAAAAACTCAGTTTGAGTGTGACCCGGAGGTGCAAATGCAGCAGGTAGAACGTTTACTAAAGCCTAATAAACCATCTAGATGTTTCTAGAACATATTTGTTTGGCCGTGTACACTTTACCCAGTGGGTTTCAGAAAGATTCCAGGAACTGAGAGGAACGCATCATTTTTTCTGTACAGAGGAACAATCTAAACAAAAAAGCAAACTAGTTTGAGTAAACCGGGGCTTTTATACAAAAGTAAGTGTTCTTTTTATTGTTATAAAATGAGGCTGATGTATTTTATGAATAGCATGTTAAGTAAAATCTTTTGCTGGATTCTCAGAAGAATGAACTCTTTTCAGTGAATATTAACAATAATGTTTCTCCGTCTCTTCCTGGAAAAACAGCTTTGTCCTTTTGGAGTCTTGACGGCTTATCGACAAACCGCTGCATCAGGAAAACAACATTCAAAGAAAAGAGCAGCATAAAAAAACAAAATGCTTGACAGAACTATAATTAAAGCGACACCGTGTCGGCTGGGAGCAGGAATACAACCTCCATGTTAGCCGTGCAGCCAGCTGGAATTCCACCAGATTCCTGTTGGAAAACTGGATCTTTTCATATAAACAAACCAAATAACAACAAACTCTTTATTTTTTATTTATGTTAAAATACATATGAAACAGTTACAATAAATTATATCCCAAATGTTGACTTTAAATACAAAAGTTATCACAAACTGTACACATCATCATGACGGTGGTTGCAGTTGTTCTTGTTTGATACAGACTCAACGATTACAGCTCAAAGCTCTAGTCTCCTACTGATGGAACAAGTCTGAGTTTTCCATTTTCACTAATTGTTCACGATTATTACAGAACGTGTATAAACTCCCTTATGAGTCCGAGTTTTTTTAAAGTGTCACCAAACAATAGAAATACATTGTGACGTCTTTGTCTTCCATAAATTCACAACAACTTCTCAGTATTTACAGACGAGAACAAACCCGTTTCCAAAAACAAGTCACTGCATTCTTTTAATTCACATTTATGCAACAGTTGTGTAAATACTCAAACACTGCACACATTTTCTCTCAGCAAGTGCTTTTTTCAAAGTGGTGACGGGCATGCTACAAGTAAAAATATAACTTTTGTTTATTTAGGGGGAGAACAAGCAGAAAGCATCATTTACTGCATGTGCAAGATAACAGTACATAGCCTTTCTCTAATTGCTATGCTGATTATTTATTACTCAAACGTGAGGAAAAGTTCCATGTTAGATGTTCTCAACTTGATTTAAAATGGCTTCATGTCAACATACACATATAAATGATGTTTGTGCAGATGGAGATAAAAAAAAAAGAAAAGTACATCCCTGATTTTACAATTATTAACAAGAAGCTGTTTTTCTGAGATATTTGTACTGATCATCAATAGCTGTAATTTCAATTTAATTTAGCTAAAATCACCTAAGGAGCTAAAACAGTTCACGTGTACAAAAATAAATATAAATTTGTCATATTTGTAAATGAATTTAAGATTCCGTCAGGTTGCTAGGACACAAAGGTAAATTCTTACTATGGGGTGGGCGATATGGTGATATAAAACCATGAAGGATTTGAATGTGTATCTATCTGTTTCCGCCCGGACCGTTTTAGATGTGACACACTTTGAGCCTGATCCCCACAGACATGAATACATAGACTCCCCACTGGGCGCTGGAGAGTGTAACTGCATTGCCGCCATATTGGATGAGTCTCTTAACTCTCTAAAGTCAACGCAGGGTGAGCAACTATGCCCGTTTTTGTGCAGCCTACGGTTGCAACTAGGGATGTGTATTGGTAAAATTCTGGCGATACGATACGTATCACGATACAGTGGAAACGATACGATATATCACAATATATTGCAATACATTCAGCCAGATGATATTAGCGATTTTTTAGACTGAATTTATTGTAGGAAAATTCAATAAACAGTCCAAACTGATACGTAACATGTTTAACATGAGGTATCTGAACCATAACAGAGGGATTTACATTTCAATGGTGGAAACAAAAGCCACTGCACACTGCTGCCAACTAGCGGTCAACGTTTGAGTTGCACCAAAAGAAAAGAAAATACACAAATGTTTGCATGTAAATTCTTCCAAAAATTCAATACACAGCTTTTGAATATCGATATAATATCGCAGGAAAAAATATCACGATATATTGCCATATTGATATTTTCTTACATCCCTAGTTGCAACAACAGGCGTACTATTGAAAACAGATCACGTGGGATTACTATTGACTTTTCTAGCCTACCTGATGGGATTTTATATTTTCATTTATTTTGCTTAATTATATTAAAATTTTAATTATCATACCATATGTGTCTGATTTTGTGAAAAAGCTTGATAAAATGTGTTTTTTAGTTGGGTAAACAAACACCTTCCTCAGTAGAAATGAATGCACTGGGGGTGAATGGAGACCCATCTAAGATGGCGGCCGGCCACTACGGCAGCTCCAATAGGCAGGGCCAGTCCACAGGGCACCTATCTATATATATATGTATATATATATATATATATATATATATATATATATATATATATATGTCTGTGCTGATCCCTTTAGAGTGTATTGGTAAACAGAAGGATGTGTTAACTAACTTAATTAGTAAATCAGGTTAATTAGCGGCTCAGGTAAGAAGTTAGCATTTCTAGCATAAAGCAGCTACTTATTAGCTATATCTATTTTCTGAGAGTTTTACTGAAAACCGCAATAGAAACTGTAATTAGAATGTAAAAAATCACAGTATGATGTTTTTGCCATATCGCCCACCCCGAATTTAGACGTGTTTGTTGTTAAATCACTCGGTACACATGTTTGCTACATTTATCTGCTACTGTTTCTCTAATCATCACTTAGCCAATATGTTTCTGGGACAAGTGGATTTTTAGGAATTGGTGCATTTTTAGCAAAACCTTGATTATGACTTGTATTTATTTACCGGTAAATGTTTTCATGGCACGGAGCAGCCCTTTAACTTGAGCCTCATTAAATAAACTTTTCAACACACCAAAGGCCTAGAAAATCCTGGTGAGCGCTGTGCATAGCCATCTCTTTAGAGCACTTGAAGAAGTTGCATTTAAATGAGTGTGTGACATTTTAATACAGCTATAGAGATGGAGTGAGTTCGGTTTTCATTCAGCATGCTCTTGATTCTTACAGGCGATGCGCTCGTACCCGGGACCATCAGGGAGTCTGTGGAGGTTTGGGTGAAGAACACGACGCTTGACTCTCAAAGCTCGCAGCTCTCCCGGGCCACTAAAAGGTAAAATATCAGAAAACTTACAAAGGTTATTTTTATGACACATCAGTTGTTTCTACAGTTCTGTGATCAAATTCAGCCTTTTAAAGAGAAATCTTATGAAGCTGGCTGCTTTTTGAATGACCTCAGTTTGGAGAACTTGTTCTATTTTGCCTGATTTGATGAGCTAATGTAGCAGTTAGTGCAAACTCTCTTTTAGAAAACTTCACATCAACATTTAACCTTTTGAGCATTTTTTAAATTTGCACCTGCAGAACTTTAATGTCTCCTACAACACTCCTCACTGCTGTCTCGCAGCTCTCATACATGTTCTTCACCACTCTAATTTACTTCTCTGCCACTCCAGACCTCCTCATGTACCACAGCTCCTCTCTCAACACCCTGTCGTACACTTTCTCTAAATCTACAGACACAATGCAACTCCCTCTGACCTTCTCTGTTCTTCTCCATCAGCATCCTTAAAGCAAAATTGGCATCTGTAGAACTCTTTCTAGGCATGAAATCATACTGCTGCTCACAAAAGCCAGTTTTCAAAGGGCAGAGTAACTGGGACTGGTGCAGCTCAGCCCAAACACAGTTTCCAAGAGCATGGTTCGGTACTTTCCCTCTACTTTCTCCCCAATTTTTAGTTCCTGGCAAGGCTGAGTCGGGCCGGCAGCGCGACTGTGGCCGCTGATTGGCTAGGGGGCGGAGTCACTGGTTGCTCCGGAGCTTTTGGCCTCCTGCTTCACTGCCTGCTGCCATTTCCTGGTTCAGAGTCTGACAAAAAGCCATAAAACTGAGAAGAATGTCCAACACCACCACCATTTTTCCACTGAGTTGTGTTTCTGTGGATCATACTAGTTACTTCGCACTGTTTACTAATCATCTCGTGCTATTTTTGTCACAAGTAATGATCGAGCAACCCCCACCCCCCCATTTCCTGGTTCAGATTCTGACAAATATCCATAAATATGAGCAAAATGTCCAGCAACACCACCATTTTTGTGCAAAGGGTTATTGTCACATTCAGGGATCTTTCAGAAAGCTCTGTAAATGTGGGTTCTTTTAGCAATCAGAGAGGATTTGCGTACCTCTCCCAGAGCATGCCAGTGTGTGATGGGCTTTCGTGGATAAGCCAACATTTCGTTCCAGTGATCTCGTCCAAGGCCCACAGCATCTGGACCGGCTCGGCACACCCCGATCACCTCATTGTGTCCGACCCTGTTAGGATTTAAACATGCGGATTAGCTAACAGAGAAAGGATTACAAAACCAAAAACTCATAACTGTCTCTCCTCAAGAGATGGTTTTCTCCTGAAGTCCTTTCTCATCCATCGTAGGGGCTCGGTGTTCTCCTGCCACTGGACTCGTGAACATTAATAGTTAATGTGAGAGGCGAATCCTTCGTGACCTCTTGGTATATTACAGTTTGCTTGTGATTGATTAATCAATACCCCAGAGATGTTTGTGTGACCTTTTCCTGGATGATGAGCATCTATAAATCTTTAAAAGCCATCATGTACTTCTAGAACGGACTTTGATGAAAATCTGTTCTTAAAATAACCCCCCCACCACCCCTCACCTGGCATCCACCTCACCGATTAAAACATCTATCTCTACGTTCAAATGAACTACTAATCTTGGGATGTTCACTGACTTTGTGCACTCAGACGCTATTATCTGAAACCTTTGCTTTAATAAGTGATTATCTTTACTGCATTGAACTTTTTGAGTAAAATGAACCAATTAAAATCAGGGATAATCTCTTTAAAAAGATTAAAGGCCATGACAGCATTGCCTGATTTTATTCCAGAGTTTTAAAATTAGATCATTTTATGTGCAGACATTATGTAGCTGTAATGGTTTGGGTCAAATATTAAAACCAAGACAACACTGCAAAATCTATAAGCAAATAAAGAACGAGTTGTGAATGAATCTCAGTTAAAACCATGTAGAATTTAGCTCAATATCTGCATAGTTGACCAGGTTTGAGCCATTTTTGTGTTTGGTAATGCTGGTTGTCTCTGGCAGCCATCTTTACACCAAAAGTTAACAACAAAGTTTTAAAGAAAGATCTCTTGTAATGTGCTTATGCTCAGAGTGAGACTAGTGTAGTGACTCCCAGCTACTAAGGCTCAGTTCACACAGCAAGATAATTATGACAATTTTTGACACAATCCTCCTCTTCCGACAATGTTCACCGATTACCATGACAGCTCTAAAGAAAGATTTCTCACCTATTCCTGCTGTGTGTGGTGTGTTAATAGCGCTCTGTCTGCTCAGGAGAACGTCGGGACCGTTACGATCATAAATCTGATGCTATCAAACATGTTTGTCTCAGTCTGATTTCGAGGACAAATGAGCTTGCTACCTGCTGAATGTGACCATGAATGTGTCAATCAGAAAGCGAGGTGATGGAAGCGTGCTGAACGCTCCTCCTATGACCATGTTTGTTTACACCAAAGTAGATTTCCTGTCTAAAGTTAAAGTCCCATTAGTCATCATCACACAGTGGTGAAATTACATCTCCACATTTGACCCATCCCACACCATGCACCGTAAAATCAAAACTGTTATATCTGATTTTTCTTCAATACATGGTAAATAAATAGCCTGTATTAGAATAGCGCCTTCTAAGGTCCTACAGCCCCCCCTCCCAAAAAAAAAGGTGCTTCATATAACATACACTCATTCACCCATGCACACTCACATTCACACACTGGTGATGAGCACTCTGGGACACGCTGACTGAAACGAGGCTGCCGAGCACTGGCGCCACCGGTCCCTCCGACCACCACCAGCAGGTAAGGCAAGTTAGTGTCTTGCCCAAGAACACGACTGGAGCAGACTGAGCGGGACTCGATCCCACAACCCTCCAGTTATGAGACAGGCTCTTAAAGCCACACTATGCAACTTTTTCATATTTTTAAATCATGTTCTTCAGCCAGTTTGTGCTAAAATGACCCTTTACAGGGTTAATGAAATGTCACTCAGACCCCCACTACCCTCTGTAGCCAGAATACCACACTTGCAACTTCTGAGTGCCGGTCTGGTCTCTGTTGGTGGAGGGAGCTGTGGAGTAGAGTGGAGCTGACATGGTGGAGCTGCAGTCTGCTTCCAGCATGTTTTAGATCATGAACACAGCTGATTTGTTTCATTTAGTGATGAACCGCTCCTGTAGACTAGGGATGTGAATCTCCACCACTGAGGCCGATTCGATACGTATCTCGATACACTACTGGCGATACGATACATTAACGATACGGTAAACCCTCTGGCGATACGATTCGATACGACAAAACTGCCAAGTGTGCCTAAAACTCCTCTGCCACCGTCGTCCTTGTCCACATGTGGGGTCTCTCATGATTTGATAATCAGTGATGAGAGCACGTTTTGTGAGTGATTCTGATTTATGTCGAAACACATTCTAGCTTAATCTCTTTTACGATGAACGAAGTTATAGTGGTGGCCATCTTGTAATGGATTAACTTCAAAAGTTTTCCTATTGATTGTTTTTTGAGGATTTCATTCAAATCTAGCCCATGGTCCAGGCAAAAACATTATCACCCACCATTCCCCTTTTCGTAGTTGGCAAATTAAAACCCAAAAATGGCCTAAATCGTCTCAGAGAACTTGTGTAAATTCTTTATGAACCCAG
>SSNS01000099.1:500004-541371 GCA_006937985.1 Aphyosemion australe
TTCATCCCTGCTGACGATTCTTTAATGATTTGAAAACGATTTTCGATTCGATACATTTCATGATGCTATTTTAAACGATTCAACACATTAAAAAGATTTTCCAGCCCACATCTGATTTTTAAATATCAAAATGATTTTCCCTCTCCTCTGTGAAGGATGTATTTGATCCTCTATTGTTTTTGATTAATCAATAAATGCAACAATAAAAGACAATGCACTTCATCAGTGATATTTACATATTATACATATTTTTATTGCTACAATACTTGAAATAAGGGGGTTGAAACTAGATTTAGACAGAAAAATAAACCAACAGAATCAGAAAATTATTAGAGTTCATCATTTTTCAATTATTTGGGATTATTATAAAACAGTAAAAATTTGAAAACACTTCTAAATATGGTAATGATCCATATGTGGCAATACTAAAAGCTGTTGTAGCCTAATGTTACTGTTCCTTTAAGAGAAAAGTCCAAGCTGAGATGTGAGTTCATCTCAGCTGTTTATTGAACTTCTCTGAACTAAAATGTCATTCTGTCTGTTTAGTTCTGCACAAATGTTACAATAATAAGGAATTATCTTAGATTACCTCACACAAAGCTTTAGTTGTGTAGATCAAAAAGAATGCTCGGAAGAATACGCTGCTGCAGAAACCGGTCACACGGACTTTAGAAAGTTTTATTTTGACAAGACAGGAAGCACGTACGTCGATTAATATTGTCCCACGATGGTTTTTCTAACTGCGGCTGCGCGCCACCTGGCCTCCGCTAAAAGAGAAGGACGGTGCGTTCAATGCGCCTCAAAAAACGAGGACATAGCAGGAAAACAATGAAGTAATCGATGTAACCATGGTTTTAACCGATGAGAGACACGTACGGGAAGATACATTGCGATACAGCCGTCAGTTATAACCGGTGCGCACTGAAGCTACCGGTGCAGTCGCATCGCTAACGTCATGAACGAACCACCGGCTCAGATCGGTGAATCTCTCCATCCCTACTGTAGACACTAATGAAGGCTGAGGAGACGTTTCAGCTGTTCTACGAACGCACAGCGAGCTTCACTTTTGCTTCTGCTAACAGACGCTAGGGGGTGCTAAAAGCAAGCCAAAACTGCCAAGTGTGCCTAAAACTCCTCTGCCACCGTCGTCCTTGTCCACATGTGGGGTCTCTCGTGATTTGATAATCAGTGATGAGAGCACGTTTTGTGAGTGATTCTGATTTATGTCGAAACACATTCTAGCTTAATCTCTTTTACGATGAACGAAGTTATAGTGGTGGCCATCTTGTAATGGATTAACTTCAAAAGTTTTCCTATTGATTGTTTTTTGAGGATTTCATTCAAATCTAGCCCACGGTCCAGGCAAAAACATTATCACCCACCATTCCCCTTTTCGTAGTTGGCAAATTAAAACCCAAAAATGGCCTAAATCGTCTCAGAGAACTTGTGTAAATTCTTTATGAACCCAGAACCTTGAACTCACCGATCGTAATCCATCACCATGATGGACAGGCTGACTTGTTCCACGTTCTCCGGAGGAATGTCAAAGATGATGGCCTCGTTGTACACGGGATTTAGTGTGCTTTTCTTGATTGTTGTTTTTCTCTTCTTTAACCTCCGCCCGTTGCATATCAGGTAAACCTTCACATACGGGTCTGACGGGGACAGAATCTTTGAGTTAAAATGTCGCACAAATCCGTTTTAAACTGTTAAAAGTTCATTGCCTCTTGGCCTCCCGTCGTTTTGTTTCAGCAAAGTTTATTTCATGACTCGGTTTGCTTTCATCTGATCTACTTTTGGATTACCTGAAGATCCTGTGATGTCCATGGCTTTGAGGTTTCTGCATTTGATGACGGTTAGGGTCATTCTTCCTGCTGTGGGCAGGTAGCACAACGAGTACATGATCTCTCCCAGGTCGATACTCTCCTGGAGGGGAGGGGTGGGAGGTAAAGGAGATGCAACATCAGGGATTTAGACCATTTTTCAAAGCTTTGGCTACATTCTGTCAGAAAACAGATTAAATAACTGTTTTTAGCCAATATAACAACCGTTACCACTAGGGGTAACTATTTGTCCACTGCTTTGGTTTAAAGACCAACATTCCAAAAATGTGATTCCTGTTCATCATAAATCACAAAAAAATATTTTTAGCTGCACAATTTGATCTATTTTTTAAAATTTGGTTACTGTTTAAATATAATTCTAGATATTCTGCCTTTAATTTGATTGACAGAAACTAAACGAGTCTACCTGTAGTCGCTCATTTTTAGTTTGATCTGCTATAACACCTGAGATCTGCCTTTCTGTTTTATTTAAAGTGATGCTGTTTCCTGTCATGATGCGGTTTATTGTTTTATATACGTTTCAAATCAGGAAATACTTTTTCCTGCATAATTTCTTTTCTCACCTGAAACAAAAACACAAATAAGCTGCTCTTTGGTCTGTTTTTATAGAAGGTTTCATCCTAGAGTGCCTTTCTGACTTTTCACTTTCCATTTTCATTCTGGTATTTTCACTAAAATCATAATTCAGTACATTTCATCCACAAACTTGGAAAAACTGCTGCTTGTTAAAAAAATAAGCTCTTTAAGATGGTGTGGCCTCAGTTTATAAAACACAAAAGCTGCCCTCAGGTGTGTCGACACCTGGGATTGGTTCTGGTACCTGAGAGGTAAACACGATGAGATTTGAGCATCAAATTCCTGAAACAGCTGAGATGTTTTTAAAAATGTTGACAGATACAGATTACAGGGAGACTTTAGGGATGATTTAATGTTCAGAGACTTTTACCAAATTTCCCAGAATCTGTGTGCAAAACTAAATCTGCTCCTACTTTTTTAGAGTGTAAATAAGCCTGGGAAACTGAGTGCTTCTCACAATACAAGCATTTATTATTAAAGCAGAGCAAAGCATTATAAACGTGAATGTGTGAGGAAAAGCCTCCAGGGCCAAATGACCACTTCCTCTTAGAACGGCTCAGGATAAACCAGCGGTAACACCGTATGGCTGTATTTACTCTATCTGCTGTGAGATGATTGTATTCTCTCTGGTTATATTTACGAGTCGCAGCCGTTTCTGGAAATTGTGCGTGGGCGTTTGGCTGAGTTAATGCATTTCCCAAAGCGTTTGAATTATGCAATATGTTCCACCTGCTACTTATGTGAGGCAGCGTTGATGAATTTGGGTTTTATAAAGTCAATCGGTGCAATCGTTTCTGATCTGACTGTGTTAAAAGCCGTTTAAACACCTATTTGTGGTGATTTCCCTCCGTAATAGCAACCTGTGAGAATATTTGGCACCATTTTACTCACTGTAGTTGCTGCGTGAATGTCCTTCCACACCACCGCCTCCCTCGACAGGTCGGAGAGTTCAAACAGGTTGTCCACCACGACCTCTCCGATCATGTCGTGGCTTGTGAATCGGTCAAAGTCGTAGACGCTAAAGTGCAGCTTGCGATTGCACAGCTCATCGTACGCCACGGGGAAACAGAAGGTCTCGTCAAACGTGGGGTTCAGGTTCTTGCGGTGCACTCGTGTCTGGAACTTCTTCTTCCTGTCAGGCAGCAGGTACATCTTCACATACGGGTCGGAGGTACCTGTGAAGTCTTTGGCGGGCAGGTCCAAAGCCTTGAGGATCCTCACAACCAAAGCCTGCTCCTCGTAGTCGTAACGCAGCGAGAAGCTGAGCTTTCCGCAGGTCTCCACGTGCCCTTTGGCCTCGTCCTCAGAGTCCACAGACTTCTGCTTGTAGAGTTCCGGTTTGATCCTTCCGATGCTCACCGTAGAAGACTGGCGGAGAGGCACTGTGTCCATGCTGAAGTCTACGCTGGTGACATTCATCTGACGAGGCAGGTGGCGTCGGAATGAATTGTGCCTGTTGGGATAGTTAGAGGACATCTGTTGAATAACTGGATTTTATTTAGTGTGAAGGGAAAGATTATTTATGAAAGGGCTGTGTGAAGCATCATACTAGCATTAGCTAACGGTCAGAGTGTTCTCAGTTTGGAGAATCAGGGAGAAGATCGCCCCAAAAAGTCAAGCTAACAGCTACTCAGAGCATTTAGGAGGGAAAATGCAAGTTTTGATGAACACTGAGAGATTAGTTTGTATAAAAACACCAATAACTCAAACCAGCAGTTCCAAAAGAGAAATCGTGATGTGTTTTTATTAAGCATAATTTATACAGAAGATCTGTTGGCTAGAGAGACAAAACTCAACTGATTGGTACACACCACTTTAGCAGCATTCTAGCTAGCAGTTAGCTTAGTTTGGTTAAGATACGCAGTATCAACGTCTAAGTCGATCCCGGTCGATTTTATGGTGATACGCTGGGAGTCTTTATCCTAGTTTACATGCGCATTAGAAAACCGACCTCTCAAATTAAGTTTGTTCCACTCCGGTACAGTAGGTGGCGACATGCGCCCTTTCATGTTTAGCATTTTTCCGGTTAGCTTGTAGCAACACAAATAGCAAACAAATGCTGGCGGGAGTGAAGCAGACAGAATTAAAACAGGATATGCAGCTTATTTGGTAGGTACTGCACTGTTTGATGGTGGCACATGTGTTACTTTGTGGCGATGATATTATCAGAAGACCGCATCACTTCCGGAACACAAGCGTCCAATCAGTTCAGTTTGGCTAACGTTTACATGCAGAATGAGTTCTGATTGCTACGCCATTATCTGGGTGCTTCAGGCCGATACGAACCAGTTCACTTTCAGCCAGACTAACGCGTTTACATGCATTTAAAAAAAACGACGTGAGGCTTTTTAGGGTAATACTTCTTTTTTTGCATATGTAAATGTACTGAATGTAAACACGTCTTGTGCAGAAGTTAGGAGTTTAAGACATTATCAAATCACTGGTTTCTTTCTTTTTTTATTATAGGGGTTTGAACTTTCGCTAGATTAGCAACAAGATTTCTCCAGAATTCCATAAACTACATCACTGCTGCTGCTGCCTACTGCAGGTGAGACACTGCCTACCCATTACTACTCCACATAAAATACAAATAAAACTATTCATTTTGGTCAAGAATGATTGTTTTAGGGTTAATACAAATGGTTTTGATGTGAAGCTAATGTTGCTGGTTGATGTTGTTATAATGCAAAAATATAAAAATTCAACATGGAGGGACAAAAACAATCAGCGAACCACCTAAAATCAGTTCTGCTTAAATTAAGTGAGGCTTTAAATGGCTGCTGCTTCACTTCAGGGTGATTTCACATCCCAGTGGTGACCTTTTGAGAGCAGTGATACCAACGTATTTGGTGTGCCAAGAAGAATATTGCCTTTTTCAGGTTTCCATGGGCTAAATTGATTTAATCACCAGCAAAATAAGCCTGTTTGTAAGTATTGTTTGGCTGAAAACAGGTTGCATCCTGCAGGTTGTCCCTGAATTATCCAGCAACAAGCCACCATGATTTTTTTTATTTCCTTCAATATCTTTTGTTGAGGGGAAACTGAAAACACATCTTAAGCATTCACATTTGGACCCCTCTACCAATTACCTGACTTGTGCAAATTTCAGTGAGGTCAACATCGTCTGACAAAACTCTTGTTTGATTCTCCAATCTTGTCACCTAGCAACTGGGCCTCTTGCTTTCCGACAGTAAAGACGATCACAGCAGTGGCACAAATTATGTTACGCAGGAAGCGAAAGAATAAGTGCAACACTGAAGTATAGTAAACAACTCGGAGGGCTGAGTTTACGAGCCGGTGAATTCACAGAGAGGAAATGTGCAAAATACAAGGAAATGAACTAGATAGATTTTTACACAAATAATTACCTGTGCACTTGTGATTTCTGGTTGTGGAGTTGAGTTTGAATCTTATTTTAATGCAATATTGAAGCTACTGGAGGGCCATGAGCTATTTATCAGTTTTGACTTTGATTAAAAAACATAAATCAACTCTTTGAAACACTTGGAGGCTGTATATAAATGGAAATCATTGGTTTTAACCTAAAATAGTGTGTTCCAACGTCTAACCAAGTGTTATAGGGATATTCCACCCAAAATTGAAATTTTGTCTG
This sequence comes from Aphyosemion australe, assembly GCA_006937985.1. NCBI lineage: Eukaryota > Metazoa > Chordata > Actinopteri > Cyprinodontiformes > Nothobranchiidae > Aphyosemion > Aphyosemion australe. The sequence goes on from SSNS01000099.1 coordinate 506,038, forward strand.
TTCACATATTTCCCAGAGTTAGATAAGTGAGGAAAAAACATTTTTATCCAGCCCAGTCATTCTCCTGACCTGGCTGTACTCCTTTAGCTTTAGCTTAGCATAAAACACAGTAAGTGAATGGTTCTAACTAGCATTGTGAGTAAAAAAAGTCTTTAAAGTCGCTCAGTAGTGATCCCAATTCTGCTTGGTTACCTAAATAATCAGACTGACTGCAAGTGAAAATGATTAGTACCATAAAGAAAACACAGGTGCCATTTTAGACTTGAGACTACTTTGTGACAAAGCACAGCTGTCATAAATTTAATCAAAAATTTCAATTTTGGGCAGAATATCCCTTTAAGTTCCACCTCAAGAATTCTTGTTTTTTTAAGACTTTCTCCTGGCCAACATGGAGATAAAGGGTTAGGGTTAGGGTTAGATAAAATCCCTCCAGCGTGTCCTGGGTTGACTTGGGGGCCTCCTACTGGCAGGACATGCTCGAACCACCTCATCTGGCTCCTTTTGACGTGGAGGAGCAGCAGCTCTACTCCGAGTCTCTGCCGGATGTCCGAGTTCCTCACCCTCCCATCTCTAAGGTTGAGCCTGGCCACCCTACGGAGGAAACTCATTTCGGCCGCTTGTACTTGTGATGTTTTCCTTTAAATCATTACCCAAAGCCCATGGCCGTCGGTAAGGGTTGAATGAAGATTGACCGGGAAATCGACCAGAAGGAGATGACGAATGAAAGAAACTGTTCCTTTATCATTTTTAGCAGGTTGAATAAACTGGTTAAGGCTTCATGAAAAGGAGAGGAAATAAAGCTGCAGCCTAATTCATACAGCAGCTCCATTCGGTTCTTTTAATAAGGCAGTGCTCCGTTATGTTCATGTGTAAGGAGCATGGATCAGCTGTGACTGTTAATGTTTGTGCAATTTCTTTCTTTCTTTTTTTTTTTTTTGCAGTTTCTAGGTTTATTTTGCTCAATTCAAAGTATCTTCCGCACTCTTTTGGATCTATAATTAGAATAATTACCATTTTGCCACAGTAGACACTCATATACTAATGTGCAATCTGTGCTACTTTGTTGATTTATTAGCTTCTTTATTCATTTGTTTTCATTTTGAAGTTTTTTTGCATAAAAGCTCTAAATGATTCCTAACTGGCCTCTGACTGATGAGCTAACGGCTAGTTCAAACATGGCCCAGACTGAAGTGTGTCGCTGCTGTCTTGAAACTGTTTCCTAAATTTCATAGCAGCTCATGCAAAGCCATCTAATAAACCTTTAAACTCCGGCCTGTTTCTGCATGACTGGATTATTTACCCTGGAGTTAAATAAAAATCAGAGTTTAGGTGTTTGTCATGAGTTAAAAGTCTAGAACAAGAATCCTGTTTGGTGTCTGTTGCAGCCATGGGGGAACCTCTCTGGCTCAGAAATGAGGCAAACAAGGAAGTGGCAAAAATTGCAGTTCCACCCTCATCCACTGGGGGTTGCTCCAGAAGTGAGCAAATCCTCATTGACTCCCATGTTAAAAATGCCAACTTCACAGCTGAAAAAAAGATCTTTACAGCCTGGTTCAATTTTCCATTTTGTGTTTAATAGGTCTAGTTTATAGTCCTGACAGCTCTGAGCGGGGTGGATTTTTTTGTAACTCTTTCGTTTAGGTGTAATTAAATGCTTGAAATTATGAATAATTAGATTTGACTGACAGGAAGCATGAGTGTCAGAGCAAGCATCAGAGCTAGCTTCAGAGCTAGCATAAGCAGCTAGCTCCAAGGAAGGCCTCAGCCTCACGTTAATAGATGTTCGGCCATTTCGACTCTCTGAACTTTAGTTGTGTTTTCTGCGTGTTCGTGTTTGGAAGTTAATTATGGAATTATTTGGACAAAGAGCTGTGGAATTGTTTGCACCAAAAGATCATCCAAGAAGTCTCTGCTTCATTTTTATCAGTAAGTAAAATTATATTTCTGTACTTTATTTCGCTGGTTGAATGGGGGAAGATAAATGGTAAATGGCCTGTATTTGTATAGCGCCTTCTTAGGGTTCTACAACCCCCCAAGGCACTTCACAACACAATCAGTCTCGTGGGGCTGGCTGGGTACCGTAACTCGAGCTAGGTAAGCTAACCGAGGCTAGCTGAGGCTTCAGGACTTCACTGGTGCACCACGGTCAAACTTTCACGAGGTCATCGCAGCAGAATGGAGGTGTGCTGAGTTTGGGCAACGTGCCTCTCCTTTTACCAGCAGCGCCCCGCAATCAGAGATCCGTGAATGTGCCGCTTAATCCTTGCGGAGGCACGCAGTCCAGCGAGGCGGGCGCCCGGCTTCTCTACACACAAGCAGCCACACACTCCCTTCTCCCGAGGGAGCTGGGACGCGCGGCTGCTTGGCTACCGTCTGAGGCTGTGGTTGTAGCCTGTGGAACTCTCTGAGGGAGACTACAGAGACAATTCAGCTGTTTGAGCTGATCTTGTTACATTTTGGAGTCGCTCAACCGCGTTTCTCTCGCTAAAAGTGCCCGAAAAACTCCACTAGCTTTGAGTTACCATGCAGCTAAGGTCCTGCTGAACTCTCCCGGAGCAGAGCGTGACACCGTGTAAGCAGCTAGGGCGCACGGCTCCGATCGCAGCGGTCTGAGGCTCTGCTTGTACTTTTACAGTCCATATTACAGCTCCACAGACGACCAACGCTGCTGCCTCGCACGGAAGCCAGACAGGTGCGTGGTTCGCTGTCTCGGTTCTCCATCTTAGCTTCGTGTGTTAGCTCAGTTTAGCTAGTTGCTACATTGGTTTTGTTATCGCCAACCCTCACTGCCCCACCCTCAGCTCCACCTCTTTTCCCATTTATGGATTGTCTGGGTGTGAAGAGGCGTGTGTCACGGCCAAAATGGAAAGCGGTGGGAACCTCCCATTTTGAATCATTCTAAATATGTATTTCCAAATAGGCGGGCTATGTCCAGAGATTTCTATGTTGATGGTTGCAGCTTAGGTTAGCTAATTTCCTAAAGACATTAAGGTGTTACAGTTGTAGAGGTGGCCCTGTTGGAAGGTTTTCTGAGTCTTCTGATAAGACCGTTACCTTTGTTGACAACAATTACTGTAGAAATAACAGACGTCACCCGTAGGTTCCTGAAGAGCTGAACTGGCTTCACTTTGGGCTGGCAGAGTTTGTCCCTTGCTTGAGACATAACAAAATATCCCAAAAGGATTAAACTTGATGGGACGACAGTGGTGGAGAGGTTAAGTGCTCATCGTGTAACCAGAGGGTTGTGGGATCGAGTCCCACTCAGTCTGTCGCAGTCTCTGTGTCCTTGGGCAAGACACTTAACCCACGTTGCCTGCTGGTGGTGGTCGGAGGAACCAGTGGCGCCTGTGCTCAGCAGCCTTGCCTCTATCAGTGCGCCCCAGGGCAGCTGTAGCTACATTGTAGCTCATCACCAGCGTGTGAATGGCTGATTTTGTTGTGAAGCGCCTTGGGGGGTTGTAGAACCCTAGAAGGTGCTATACATATGAACTTTTATTGGAATGTTGGCCTGTTGGACTGATGGACACTTTATGGCTGCGGATGTAATGTCTGAAACTACGGATGAGGTGTCGGGTTTGGGTTGGTTTGAGGCTCAGTTCTGGCGAGAATCTCCTCATTTCTGCTGAATTTACCATAGAAAGCAAATTTGTGGCTGGTATAAGTGTTTTTAAAACAAATTTCACATGAAATTCAGAAGTTTCTTCTGAAACAAATCGATAAAACACTGGTTGGCTAAAAATACTTTTGCCACCATGGGATCTAATGTTTTTTTGACATGCTGTTAATGTGTAATCAATAATGAAGATAGTCTTCAGCTGCATCCCAGCTGTGATTTGTCAAATCACGGGGCTTAATTGGCCTGCTGGTGAACAAAACTCATCATTTTCTCCAGCCGATCAATAGCTGCTAATACACAAAACGTCAGGACTGTTTTTATGCTCTCTTTGGCGTTGTAAGTTCGCTGAGCTGCACGGCGTTGGATCGTTCCTTCAGAAAAACACAGTAGGAGGATGAACTGTGAAAGTGGGTGTTGTAATCTTTACCTCGGCCTCACCTGTGGGCGTGTGATCCATGGAGACCTTGGCAGGAGTATAATTGAGTTAATGAGCCGAAATGGCGAGCTGAAGCAGGTGTCGATAACGGCTTCATCTGAGAGGCCGATCGCAGCTGCCTGGCGAGCGTCACCGACCTGCCCGTCCACCATGACGGCTCACGCCTCACAGCGATGCTAATTATGGACGTACTGGTTTAAACCCAGAGCTGGAAAACAAAGAGGAGCCAGATCTGACTGTTTAATAGCTGGGGTTTCTGCCCGCCGTTTCCATAGCAGCTTGACTTGCACGCACAAGTGATTATAGGGTTCAAACTGCAGCGAGATGGTGTGTCAGATGTGCTCGAGGGCAGGAGTTTTTTTTTTTTTTTGACACGCTGTGGCTTTTCAAGGTCACCAAGCAGCCTGATGATGTGCATGACATGTGGGAAACTACCTCCAGGACAGAAGCAACACTGTCATGAACTGCCAGGATGTTTCTGCACAGAGAGAGGGTCGGGTTGTGTTTCTGGCTGAGGAATCAGATTTGTGACGGTTAAAAAACGTCCTCAAGGTGTAGGACGACACTTGTTACCTGGAGGAGGAGGTCGGCTCGGTGGTCTGCCTCTGGATCTTAGTCGGCTGCTTGCTGATCTTCTCCCTCAGGGCCGTTTGCACCTCTGCGGGGATGTCCGGCGACGTCTGACTGATCTTCATGGCTGCCTCCAGGTGCTTCACAGAGCTCTGCCTGATCACTTTCACCTCGGGCGGGTGCTTCTTTTCCACCTCTGCCACTTTGCACTCAGTGATAGGAGGAGAGTTGGGCGGAGGCGCCTCGAGGAAACCCACGTGGAGGCCATTTTCAACGTGGCCCGACAGAGTCTTGCTCCTCCAGATGGGCCAGCACAGCTTCCAAAAGACAAAGAGAGAGACTGCCAACAAGGTGAGGCCACAGAAACCCACGACCACAGCAAGGAGACTGATAGAGATGTCTACATTTAACCCACAGAGGAGACGAAACAAGCCAAGGAGGGACAAATGATGGACAGACATGCAAGGGAGAAGGAGAAAAGAGGAGAGAAAGGAAGCTGTAAGAGAGCAGGAAGCTTTTGCATCACTTAGATAAAGTCACTTCTAACGTCAAGGACACCATGTTCAGAAAGAGGAGGAAACACCTGCAGCTGGTGGCATCTGGTTCAAATTAATTATGCTAAAGGGTTAATGCAGCTTCTAGAGACGAGTTTGTAGAGAAAGTCTCAGGTTGCACAGAGAAAAAAATAAAAAAGCACAACAGTTGTTGCCTTCTTCACTCTTACCTGTTGCATTTCACGAACTGAGCTGCGCAAGATGCGTAACAGGTGAGAACACAGCGTTTTAACAAGTGAGAAACCACCTCAGTCTTCTTTTTTCCCCTCAACTCGATGACTTTCACTCCAAACGTCGGAAAAGAGCCACATTACAATAAAATTAACTTTATTTAATTTACCTGCGTGTCCTTAATTACCTTGTAAATTGCTCTCCAAGGGGAAAATCTCCGCGCATCTCTCCCGGTCTACGTGTCCCGTGAGACAAAGTTCCGTAACGATCTGGAGAGCCCTTTGGCACAAGGTGATGCTGTCCTCCGCCCGGACGCTCATGTCTCTCCGGTTAAGCCATTGCACTCCGGAGGAGCCGGGAGGGCGGCGGTCCATTTGGGCACCTGTTATGCGCCGCAGCGCGCAGCCTGTCCGCAGGAGACAGCAGGGCGGCGCGCCGCGTCCTGATCCATATCCAAGCGCGCAACGAGGAGCGACTGGCCGCGCGCCTTCCCGGAGTTTAGACTTAACTAGTCGGCGGGGTTACCGAGTCCAGCCCTCCCTGCGCCCAATAGCAGCGCGCCTCCGTTTGGCGATGGATCCTGTTTGGATGGGGTTTGGTAACGAGATTACTTTGGCTTTTAATAACTGGAGCGTTCCCATGAGCGACAGGCGACCTGTCTGTGTCCCCGCCTGTCGTCCAACACATGCTGCTTTATAAGCGCCACTCCTCCGAGACCCCCCGCGGGGCTTGGTCCATTCTGACCGTGAACGTCTGCAGACGGACGGACAGCTGGATGCCAGCAGGGTGGAGGAGAGGGAGAAGGGTCAGTTTAGCAACAAAACACGTCCTCAAGTCAGGTATGAACAGAAAGGACACGATGTTCAGCGTTCTTTCAAACACTTAGAGGTGGTTGCTGATAATGTAGCTTTTAGCAAGAGTGCATGAATAAAACCTTATTTTACCAACCAAAGTTAAAATGGAATTTTAACAAACTCAAGATATCTTTTGTTCAAACTTCACTTGATTTAATTACATCCTCAATAATAACAGATAATTGTTCAAACTTTAAAAAAAAACTTATTTATGCTCCTAAAACAATTTTAATCAGTGTCTTTGAGCAGCTGCTACTTTTGGTACACTTGAGGCTTCTTCTGTGATTGCTCTCAGCTCACTGAGTCCCATCACTGTCATGTTTCATGTTTATCTTTCTAATTATTGTGTTTTTATCATGAAGAGTGATGTTTTTCAGTGTTTTTATCCAAACTTAATGTCTAAAAAAGCGAACTTCCTTTAAGTCTTTTTGAAACTTACACCTGGAAAACTTTGAGTTACATCCCGATGTCCTGGAATAACAAAAAGGAAAATGGCTCCTCATCTGAATTCTCAGGCCTGATTAATAAGCAGATAAAACCAACATTTTTACTTTTGCTTTTGCATGGGAGTTCACCAAGAAATGCATTAACAAGAAAAATGGAAAACATTCGGTATCAAATCAGTTTTATTTATTTAGCACATTTAGAAACAAGTTGACCAACAATAAACTAATTAAATGGATAAAACCATCATTGTCAATTTAAATAAAAACAGCCAGATTTACATAAACAAAAAGCATCCACCAAGATAAAATACTAAATTAAAATACTTAAGTCACCCATATGCTAAAGAAAATAAATGGGTTTTCACTTTAAACTTAAAAATAGCTGCTGAGGTGGAATCTTTGATCCAGAGAGGAAGACTGTTCCAGAGCTTTGGGGCTGCAGCGACGCATGTGCGGTCCCCCTTCTGACACGTCTGGATAAAGGAGCAGTTAAACATAGTTGATTAGCAGATCTAAGACACCGTGTACTATTATAGGGGGAGAGGAGTTCTGAAGCCATTAAGACCTTTAAAAACAATAAAATAATGTTAAATTCAACACGAAATTTAACTGGGAGCCAGTGCAGAGACTTAAGGATGGGACTGATACTTTCTCTTTTCTTTGTACCTGTTATCATTTCTGTATTAACTTGGAAATGGATAACTACGCCGTGTTTGAGTAGTTGTGATTGTTTGATGTGGGTTTCAGTGGAAAACAGAAATGTTTTTCCTGCCAGAGAAAGCTGTTTGAAAACATCTGAGTTTGGTGAAACGGTTGAATTCTGACTGAACTGAAAATCTAGACAGAGACCAAAGTGCAATAACTACTGTTATAAAATAAACTAAAACATCTTAAACAGGTTCCAGCAGTTTGTGCAAGTGCTCCAAAACCTTCATCAACATTATTTTCACATTACACACTTATTCAGGCAACAGTGTTTCACAGTAAGTCTACAGGCTGTAGCAGTATACTGATGGCAGCTTGATGCTTTAGGAGCTGTTTGAAAATGGGAACATTTTCTTTAATTTGATTGTTTTCAAGCTCTCATTCACTCGTCGTTTTCAATAAATCTGCTGTGCTCTCTAGGATAAATGGATGCCTTGTGAGTCACTTTCTGTGGATATAAAGCTCTGGAGCTCCTGTTTCATGAAGCAGAGGTTTGTCGGAGAAGAGGGGGTGGAAAACGGCAGGATTACCTCTTATTAGCTGAGCTCAACGTGACTTCTTCTGCAATATCTAGAAAATTAAATGTTAAAAAATAAAGAAAAAGCATCAGTAAGAACCCAAAAGAAGCAATCCTGAACTCGTCTAATGACAGAAGGCTGTGTGAGCTAAAGTTAGAAAGTTCATGGATCTTTGTTACTGCTTCCCCTGCAGATATCCAGCGCTTCTCCGGCCCATCTCCACATGGCGTTTCTCTTCATTATCTGATACTCCACGCAGGCCGGGGGCACCAAACTGCAGCCGAGGGAAGCTGGAAATTGCAGTGGAAAGAGGTGAGCACTAACAGCAGAGATAGGAGAGTGACACATACGGCTGAGGGTGATGCAGAGTTCTTCAGCTGAGGTTACTGAGATGAAGCTGTCCCGAAGGGGTGATATCAAGAGGGGGAGATTAACCGGAATAGAAAAGAAAAATCCTTTTCACAACCCAAGAACAGCTCTGTGACAGCTGACGAGTGTGTTTCCACACATTTATAGTACAAAAAAACTGGGAATAACACATTAGTTTGTGTCAGGGAGTTTAAACTTATACAAGATGTATTTAACAAACGCCTTTAAAATGATGAAGAGTCATTTAGCTCTTTTAAAGCATAAACAATAAGAGGTGTTTAGAATAAATGACATTTTACAAGCATTTCTGCCATAGATGTATAATTTATCTTATTTCAAATCAATGCCTTCTGTTTACTAAACGTCCCCATTCATTAAAACTTCAGTCCTTAAACTTTAACAGTTTTACAGGCATAAAACAACATTTTGGCAAAAAAAAAAATCCAAAAGAGTTGAAACCATGACACATCACTCTACAGTGTTCCCGTAAAAATCTGTGAAAACTTGACAAGTTAGGATCATTCCACAGCAGACTAACGGTGTCTGACGGGCGTTGGTGATGATAGAGTTACCAAAGACAAGAGAAAAGCATCCTCCTTCAGGTGACCATCAATTAATTTGTTGGTGCAAGATTACAAAAGTACAAGTGCTACGCTGTATTATTTGATATTTGCACAAGTTGTCACAGTTAAGTCCCCAAGTCTTTCCATTTAGACAAAGTCCTGAGTTACGCAGTTCAATTTAACAAAAAAGTAATAACAAAATAGTTCATAGAAGTTAATAAAGCTTCTTAAAGGGACACTAGTCAGTTTTGGCGTGTTTTTAGCACCCCCTAGTGTTCGTTGGTGAAACCGAAAGTAAAACTTATCTCCTCGCTGTACGTTCATCTTTTTAACACCTTAATCTAACTGTTGAAATGTCTCCTCAATTAAACAAATCAGATGTGTTCATGATCTAAACATGCAGGAAACGTGCTGGAACCACACTGCAGATCCAGGTAGGTCAAGCTGAATTTTTTCCAAGTCCCAACAGACCGGACCGGCAACTGTGAAGTTGCAAGTGGAATATTCTGACCACAGGGGGTGGCAGGGGCTGGGTGGTCTTTCATTGACCCTGTAAAGGGTCATTTCAGCACATACTGGCTCAAGAAAATAATTTAAAAATATGAAAAAGTTGCAAAGTGTCCCTTTAAAGCCCCAGTGTGTAATATTTTTACCTGCTTACTGTAAAATTCTGTGTATGTTGCTGTACTTTGTTAGTTTGAATAACAATGAAATAAAAAGACACGTCAAATTTGTCAGGTCGTCATCAAGTCCAACACTTGGCAGCCGCATATGATGAGATCCCCGCCCACTATCAGCTAGACACCAGCCTCCAAGTGTTGTCCCTGACTCACCTCAAGTTGCTCATTTGTCTTTTAATAAAGCTCCCGATCCGGCCCCAACGTATCAGTTCCAAAGTCCTTCTCCAAGAAAGTTCCTTCTACTCAAGTCTCCTCTGTTACAGCAGTCTGCCGTGTCTCTCCCAACACGCTTCAGCGCTCATCCGCTAGCCAGTGGCTACGTTAGCATTAGCTTACTTCATCTCCACAGCGTGTCCCCGGCTCCAGCCGATGTTCCAGTTGATGTTCACTCCATCTGCATCGCGGCACACGGTGTTAAGAGAGGAAAAAAGCAGTTTATGATGCAGAGATGTTGTTAAATAAATAAATTAAGGGTCAATCTCACTGAAATCAAACCATTTTAAAATAGGCATGAAATTCTTTTGGAGACATTTTTGATATTTAGTTCTAATAAGAGCTCCTACCCAAGAAATTTCTGATTTGTCTAAAAATTGCGTTTTATAATGTTTAAAATTTCAGTTTGAGTTTACAAATATCTATATTTTGCTTTCTAAAACAGAAAGTAGGAATTTAATTTGACTATTATTTTAATTGAATAAATGATGAAACAAGCTGCTTAATTCTATCTGCTCTTGTTCAGACAAAGGTATTTAACAAATACTGAAGTAATGTCACAACCACTAACCAACTACATAAAAACAAATATGAAAAAAGAAGAATGAATAATCCCACTTTTGGCCAAGTCTGAGTGCATGGCTCGAGCTTTCTAAATCCGGTTTCCTTTCTGATTCTGGATAGATTCCAAAATCACAGTTTGATTCTGTGATTCAGCTAAAATCTGTCTCCACTCTCCCCGAGGAGACGGTGGGTTTTTTTTTCAGCTCTGTCCTCAAAGCTGTTGGGCTGAGAAGCCAAAAACAAAAATCTGCTCTGGCAGACGTCCATAAACAGGATTTAACCAGCAGAAGGACAAAATAATTAACTGCTGCACAAAGTCGGGAAAACTGATTCAGTTTGACTGGCAGGAATTGAAATAAAACACTGTTATGGATTCAGCTATTAGGATATCCTGAGACATTACTGAGCTATATTCTCCTAAAACCTTAACCAAATATATTATTTAGTGAAACTTGCTCCTAAAATGTTTAGTTTGCACAAAATGTTGATTTCCCAATGTCTGTCATTGAGTCACAGATCCACAAGCCAAATATAGGTCTTTAATAAGCCTTTAGCTTAGATTTAAAAACATTAAGAGAAGGGGATTGTCTGATAATAAGTGGCAGATCGTTCCACAGGCTAGGGGCAACCACTGAAAACGCGCACCCTACCCAGACTTAAGGTTGAACCGGAGGCCGCACAGGAACATGACAACACAGAAGCTCCTGTAGATAAAGAGGAGCACATGCTGACAGAATGTTAAAAACAAACACAAGAACCATAAAATATATCCTAAAACAAACATGGAGCCAGTAAAGGGAGGCCACGATTGGTGTGATGCGGACTCTCTGCCTAGCTCCAGTCAAATCCTAGCTGACGAATACTTAAATACCCACAGCCTATTGATGGATGCTTGGCTGAACCCGTCAGCAGGGCGTTGCAGAAGTCCAGGCGTGAGGTAATAAAAAACACGAGTGGACAATCACATTTATGTGTTTGTCAAAGGTAAGGGCAGTATCCATTATTGCTCCCAGATTTGTGACCAATTTTTTTCCTACAAGAGCCGAACTGTTATTCCCAGGTCTCGGACAAAACACAACCAACTCTGTTTTGTCCTCATTCAAGTTTAAAACATTTTCTGCCAGCCAGGTTTTAACATGACTTCCACAGGCTAATAGTGGCTGAGTACAGAGCCCTGAGTAATTGGAAATTAAATCTGACAGTCATCTGCGTACAGGTGGAACTTGACACTATGTTTATGGAAAAGCGTTCCTAGAAGAAGTAACTAAATCAAATAATAGGGGACCAAGGATGGATCCTTGTGGGACCCCCGAATGTAGGGGAAAGGTTGCAAAAGTCCACACCAAAGTGGTTTCATTAAATTATCTAACACTGTTCTAACATCATAAAGCTAATTTACATAATGTCAGGTAATTGCTTCAAACAAAGAATGAGACATTTAATAACGGGAACAAGTCTTTCTGCTTTTCCAGAGCAGCATTTCTCATAGAGAGTCTCTATTTCATTAACCCTTTAACAAACAGGGTCACATGACTGTAATGTGGTTGATTGTAGTTATGTCCCATGGATGGGACACCCGAGTGGTAAAGGTGTCTTGTTTTTCACAACAAAATGATTTTTATTATAAAAGTATATCCTGAGCCACAATTTAATGACCATCTTCTCGAGTCTCACAACTTTAAAAAACATGTGGTTTTATTTATAAAAACCAGCCAGGGTCACATCTACACCTGTTAGAATATTAAAAGGAGAAAATTAATCAGTTGTTCAGCTGTTAAAAAAACACATTTCTTGAACATTACTGTTAAAATGTTTAAAGTGTTAATTAAAAACAACTGAATTATAAAGCAGGATTTAACATCATGGTGAAAGTCCTGTTGAGTTAAACCAAAGAAAGCTTGACTTTTTCCTTTTCTGTAAGCTGGTTTCAAGTTTTAGATTAAATCATGATGAACGGAGAGTGACAGTGTTGGTTCTACTGGATCTAAGTGCTGCCTTTGACACAGTAGACCACACTATTCTTTTAACCCGTTTAAAACAGATCGGCCTCTCTGGTGCTGTTCACAGATGGTTCACCTCTTATCTCACAGACAGGACGTTTATGGTGAGTTTAGATACCTGTTCCTCTGGGGCTCATAGGATTACATGTGGTGTGCCCCAGGGTTCTATTTTAGGCCCAGTGCTTTTTAACCTTTATATGCTCCCTCTTGGTGGTGTCATCAGGAGACATGGAGTGGACTTTCACAGTTACGCTGATGATACACAGTTGTACATCTCCGTGTCTCCTGATGACACACCTGTCTCTTTNTCGTGTTTGGAAGTTAATTATGGAATTATTTGGACAAAGAGCTGTGGAATTGTTTGCACCAAAAGATCATCCAAGAAGTCTCTGCTTCATTTTTATCAGTAAGTAAAATTATATTTCTGTACTTTATTTCGCTGGTTGAATGGGGGAAGATAAATGGTAAATGGCCTGTATTTGTATAGCGCCTTCTTAGGGTTCTACAACCCCCCAAGGCACTTCACAACACAATCAGTCATCCACCCATTCACACGCTGGTGGGGATGAGCTACATTGTAGCTACAGCTGCCCTGGGGCGCACTGACAGAGGCGAGGCTGCCGAGCACTGGCGCCACCAGTCCCTCCGACCACCACCAACAGGCAAGGCGGGTTAAGTGTCTTGCCCAAGGACACACAGCAGCATTCTCTGGCCGGAGCCGGGATCGAACCTGCAACCTTCCGATTACTGGACAACCCGCTCTACCTCCTGAGCTACTACTGCTGCCCAATAACAGACGTCACCCATAGGTTCCTGAAGAGCTGAACTGGCTTCACTGTGGGCTGGCAGAGTTTGTCCCTTGGTTGAGACATAACAAAATATCCCAAAAGAATTAAACTTGATGGTGATAAAATATGGGACGACAGTGGTGGAGAGGTTAAGTGCTCATCGTGTAACCAGAGGGTTGTGGGATCGAGGCCCTCTCAGTCTGTCGCAGTCTCTGTGTCCTTGGGCAAGACACTTAACCCACGTTGCCTGCTGGTGGTGGTCGGAGGAACCGGTGGCGTCTGTGCTCAGCAGCCTTGCCTCTATCAGTGCGCCCCAGGGCAGCTGTAGCTACATTGTAGTTCATCACCAGCGTGTGAATGTGTGAATGGCTGATTTTGTTGTGAAGCGCCTTGGGGGGTTGTAGAACCCTAGAAGGTGCTATACATATGAACTTTTATGGGAATGTTGGCCTGTTGGACTGATGGACACTTTATGGCTGCGGATGTAATGTCTGAAACTACGGATGAGGTGTCGGGTTTGGGTTGGTTTGAGGCTCAGTTCTGGCAAGAATCTCCTCATTTCTGCTGAATTTACCATAGAAAGCAAATTTGTGGCTGGTATAAGTGTTTTTAAAACAAATTTCACATGAAATTTAGAAGAGTTTCTTCTGAAAAAAATCGATAAAACACTGGTTGGCTAAAAATACTTTTGCCACCATGGGATCTAATGTTTTTTTTTACATGCTGTTAATGTGTAATCAATAATGAAGATAGTCTTCAGCTGCATCCCAGCTGTGATTTGTCAAATCACGGGGCTTAATTGGCCTGCTGGTGAACAAAACTCATCATTTTCTCCAGCCGATCAATAGCTGCTAATACACAAAACGTCAGGACTGTTTTTATGCTCTCTTTGGCGTTGTAAGTTCGCTGAGCTGCACGGCGTTGGATCGTTCCTTCAGAAAAACACAGTAGGAGGATGAACTGTGAAAGTGGGTGTTGTAATCTTTACCTCGGCCTCTCGGCCTCACCTGTGGGCGTGTGATCCATGGAGACCTTGGCAGGAGTATAATTGAGTTAATGAGCCGAAATGGCGAGCCGAAGCAGGTGTCGATAACGGCTTCATCTGAGAGGCCGATCGCAGCTGCCTGGCGAGCGTCACCGACCTGCCCGTCCACCATGACGGCTCACGCCTCACAGCGATGCTAATTATGGACGTACTGGTTTAAACCCAGAGCTGGAAAACAAAGAGGAGCCAGATCTGACTGTTTAATAGCTGGGGTTTCTGCCCGCCGTTTCNGGAGAGTGACAGTGTTGGTTCTACTGGATCTAAGTGCTGCCTTTGACACAGTAGACCACACTATTCTTTTAACCCGTTTAAAACAGATCGGCCTCTCTGGTGCTGTTCACAGATGGTTCACCTCTTATCTCACAGACAGGACGTTTATGGTGAGTTTAGATACCTGTTCCTCTGGGGCTCATAGGATTACATGTGGTGTGCCCCAGGGTTCTATTTTAGGCCCAGTGCTTTTTAACCTTTATATGCTCCCTCTTGGTGGTGTCATCAGGAGACATGGAGTGGACTTTCACAGTTACGCTGATGATACACAGTTGTACATCTCCGTGTCTCCTGATGACACACAGCCAATGGACACACTTTTTAACTGCATTTTAGACATCAAATCCTGGATGGCAGAAAACTTTCTCCAGCTCAACCAGGACAAAACTGAAGTTTTAGTTATCGGTCCTGAGGCTCAGAGAGAGAGACTTTTACCAAAACTACAATCACTGTCTTTTAATCCATCTCAGCAAGTGAAGAACCTGGGCGTGATTTTTGACTCTGAGCTGACTTTTTTACCTCACATGTGGGGGGGGGGGGTGTAATGACTGTGCCTATGTTTTTAAGTTGTGTGGGAGGGAAAGGAATGACGGTTATATAGGGTCATTTTAATCTGTAAAGCACTTTGAGTTGCATTTTATGTTGGAAAGGTGCTTTATAAATAAAGTTTGATTTGATTTGATTTGATTCAAGTTATTAGAATGTTTATTTTGATGTTTTCAATTGAGGGAAAACTCCTTGGATGAAAAGTTTGTCCTGGATGGACGAGACTCGACTTTAGCAGCTTCTGCGTGAAAGTTAATGAAACTAAGATCATCACACCTTTGTTGTTAAGTGCTTTGTCCATGTTTATTCCCAATGCATTTCTTTGATTATTGCAGATTCAAATCGGTCTAATCAACATTAGCATGGATACAACTGAGTCAGTTATACAGATATTGAGCAACAGTTTCATGAGTTGGCACCTAAGAGCGACTCTCAACAAAAACCCAACTCAACCGTTTACCATTGCAGCCAATCTTGTCTGTTAGTAAAATATATTCAGACCCACTCCTATAACAAAATCACAGAATTTAATTGTTGCATGTTCATCTCATATTAAAGTAACATTCCGCAACTTTTTCACCTTAAAATTATGATTTTTTTGTAAAGTTTTGTTGTCATACTATCATCTATTATGTTCATTTTCATACCTGTGATAGTGTTGGGGGGTCCTATGTCTATTTACCGCACTATACAGTTTTTGAGCTCAGGTCGCTACCAGATGTAGTGACTGGGTGTTGCTTTACGGCATTATATGGCAAGCCACAGGGATAAAAAAAGCATGCATTCTAAAGCGAGCATTATGTCCGCCAAAACTCGCGTCTTAAACGAGCGTTTTGGCGGACATAATGCGAGTTTTGAACGCGCAATTTTTTTTTATCCCTTTGGCTTGCCATGATTGTATAAAGTAGACTCACTGTTTAGCAGTGGCAGATTCACCAAAGAAAGCTAGAAATCCCTTATCAGAGGAATCTAGGAAAAGAAAAGAACGTGATAGAGCAAGAGCAAAGACCAGAGTTATTATTGGGCCGTCTTTTCCTCACTGGAGAGCTCTTTTAGAAAGAACAGCATGAACTACGGACTCTAACCTAGCCGTGCTGCTAATGGCTAGGTAAGTAATAAATTATTTCACCAGGGTTATTGTGTTTGGTCGGGCATAAAGTTGTTATACAGTCCTGATAAAACTATTTATTGAACGTGTGGAGGTGGAAAAGTTTGTTTTTGTTGTTTTGCCTGACATTAGGAATGTAAACATGCCTCTTATGCCCCAGAGAAAAATTTAATGTTACGACAGTGACGTTATGCAGCAAACCTTGAGAGTGCGACAGAGAGCATATATCCGCAAAGTTAAGGAATGGGGCTTTAAGTTTTGGGGTGTTTCTCAATCTCAAGGAACTTCACCGTGCCTTGCCTGCCAAGGCACTGCCTTGCCAGGCCAGACGCCTTACTTCCGAGGACACTGTCCTTCCTTGGTCAAAGAAAACGGTTAAATGGAACAGACTTGTCCCGCGTGACCGTGGCCGGCCAGAGCTCACCCCCTGCTTACGTGCCCTGTTGATGTCCCTCCCACCATAATAATGTTACGTTTTAATATCGAGCCTTTTACTTTTTTATTAGTGTATATATTGGTTAAATCAAATGTGTAAGTGAGTACCTGCTAGCCACCAAAGCTGCAACTACTAAGCAACTCACCAACCATAGACAACTGCTTTGGATTTAAATAAATATTTTACATATAAGCCCAATAGCTACAATTAGTTGACTCACATTTAAACTGGAAAATTGCCCCTGAAGTAGCTGCTGCCGGCTCCTGATCACATCTGTTTGAAAATACCACGCTGCATTCTGAGAAATTTCTGACCAAGAGAAGGCAACAAGGCACCTCTCATGTATCCTTGCTCAATTAGCCTTTCGCCGGCCCCGCCCCCAGAACGGCTATTGTCCAATCACACATCATAGCAACCGTTACTATCCGACAACTCCAAACAAAATGATGAAGCTAAGCCTAATTTACTACTAAGCATTAGCCTCGATAGTAGTCGTTTCCCCTTCGTTTCCCTTCAGAACCTCCTCATCGAGCTCAACCAGCAACAGCCAAGCATGAGTGCTCCCCCCGCCCGCAGCTGGGCGGAGGTCCGCCTCCCAGACTATCCAAAACCCTTTTAGATAAGACACATCGTGCCGGCAAATCAGCATAATATTACTTCAAATGTGTGTCACATTAAGCCTATTGGCGCAACAGCGGGTGGTGTCATGATCACGTGATGAATTAATGCCGAGCTCCGGCCGGGAACTATTGAAAATTAAAGTAAACACGGGCATAAAAAGTTACATTTTATAAACAGACTCAACTGAGATGATAAACTGGAACGATGCAGAGCGCCGGGAGCTTTTCTCCGTTAGAGCTGCCTGCAGCTCAGATCATCTGACAGCTCACAGGGACACCGCATCGCCGCCACCGCTCCTCGGATCCACGCGTCCCCGGACGCCGGACCTTCTCCCAAACTCCCAACTCCTTGTTCCCTGCTACTCTTCGCTCAGCGGAGCAGACACTAATATATCCCTCCACTGCATACTGTAACCCTTTTTGCCTCGATCTGGATGATATTGAGGAGGAATTGCCCCAAAAAATGTCGCTGACACGCATCTGTCCACTTCTTTCCATCACGGAAATCTGCGGAGCTGCAGTATTTGATCCACTTATTGTTGGACTTGGTAACAGTAACTAAGGGGGGCGGGGCTTGGCGAAAGGTCAATTAGCTAAACGGCTAACAAACGGAAGACAGACGCCTTGGAAGCACATGGACACTGGAACTGATTGGAACACGCCTTGGCGGTTCCTGATGACGTATCTCCTAGGCAACCTTGGCAGGACAAAGGCATCAAGGCGAGGTTCCTTGAGATTGAGAAACACCCTTGGAGTCAACTCAATTCAAGATGGCCACTGGAGTAGCTAACCTTGGAAAATTCACAAATGTGTAAAACAGATATCGAGCTAAGATTGGGCGTCAAAGTAGTGAAGAGTCATCTCCAACACATACTCTACACATTGGACAAGACTCTTGGGTTAACATCTTAACATCTCAGTGACAAACGGATGGATTTTATTAAATCTTTAAGAAGGTACGACTGATTAACCTTTGGCGTCAGTCCAATTCAAGATGGCTACCTGAGCGAATGCCAATCATAGTGAAGGCTGTGAAACCACAGTTCAGATATTTGAGAGCAATCTGCCATCGTTCCCCAAATGTAGTTATTCCCTTAGACTGAATCTAATCAGACACGGTGAATCTATATTTTCTAAAGGTGTAGCGATATACCATCCTGTTATTATCATCAGATCAAAAATCTCCTGTTGATTTTGTGTCAGCCTCCACTTGAGGCTGAAGGATTTCTTTTATCCTGCTGCTCAAAGGGCTGCAATCATTCAAACAATCAATTCTGATGTTTTTCTCTTGAGGATCGTTTCTGTAGAAACCGAAGCAAACGGTTAAAAAGGATCTTCTGCTCTAATATAAGAATTCAGTCTGATCTGATTAGAAACTAAATTTGAGTTGATTAAAAAACAAAACCTTTAATATTTTCATCAAAGGGTAAATCTTCATTCTCTCATTGAGCCCTTTTTCTTATTTGTAATTTTCTGTTTCTTAAAGCAACTTAACTTTGACTTATCAGTCCATTGATCACAAAAAATGTGTTTACCAATTTAATAAAAAACACAAAGACAAATATAAATTGTATCTTTAGGCATTTGTTACCTACAGTGACGTCTCCAAACTGCCAGATTAAACATAAAAATAATTAGAAAAAACTTGAGACTTCAGCTGATATGAACTTTCTACTTTCTCTGAGTAAATAAAGTTCTGCAGGTATTAAAGTCTAAATAAACCCGCTTCCTGCTTGTTTCTGATTCATAAAACAAAAACAAAAACAGGCAGCTGCTTTTCTCTTCACATCAAGTGCCAAACTTTGATTTAGGAGCAAAAAATGATCGGCCAAAATTTCCTGATAGATGCATTTTGATGGGTTAAGTTAGGGATGTCCAGTTATCGATACCTACACAGATGCTTTGGTTGTGTACTCACAAAAGTACTCGGATACCAAATTATGTAGTGTGCAGCATTAAGAGACAGCAGCAGCTAACTCTGCAGAAGAGGAAGTTAGGCTAAATAGCCGTTTAGCTGAACCTGTATTCACGTAGTCATCCGTGCATGATGTGGAACTTCTGTTTAGGTGTGCGATCACTCAATGCTTCACCCTCTGTGGCCAGACTACCGCACTTGCAACTTCAGAGTGGCGGTCTGGTCCCTGTTGGACTTAGTGAAGTGGAGCTGACATGCCTGGTGCTGCAGTCTGCTTCCAGCATGTTTCCTGCATGTTTTAGATCATGAACACAGCTGATTTGTTTGATTTAGTGATGAAGCGCTCCTGTAGACACTAATGAAGGCTGAGGAGACATTTCAGCTGTTAGATTAAGGTGTTTAAAAGGCGAATGCACAGCGAGGAGATAAGTTTCACTTTTGCTTTTGCTAACGGACACTAGGGGGTGCTAAAAGCAAGCCAAAACTGCCAAGTGTGCCTTTAATGCTGAATGTATTCCACCTCCTAGTCTGAACCATTTGTCAACCTAAAACACCTGTAGCAAACAACCGTACACAGACTTAATTTGTATATTAAAAAAAGCCAGTGTGACACCCTAAATTTGATGTTTAGCAACAAAAACTTCATTTTCAGCATAATGGATTATCAACAGAAGGATGATACATCTCAGTTCCTGTGTAAGAGGGTTCTATTCTAGTTTCCCCTGATTGTGATGTCACAAATAGGGACTTTTTGAAACAGCTCATTTTAGACACATAATTCCTAAACACTGACAAAAACAGATTTAATTTTATTTCATTTATTTATAAAGCACCTTCCACAACCTTAGCAGAAGGTCCTGAACACAACCAGTAGGTAACGATAATAAAAAGAGTAAAAATTTAAAAACCAATAAAAAGAGCATAAGAACAAGACAAACAAATAAAATCAAGGCAGTGTTGCAGATGGACACATTTGTGTTTTTCACATTTGGAGTGTTTATAGATGCAGTAGAGATCCACATAGCAGCACAAAATGATGCAAAATGTGACTTTTACATAATACTATATATATATATATATATATATATATATATATATATATATATATATATATATATACATCTCCCCTTAAACCTTTATAAAAATGACTTCTAGATACTATCCATGTACTGGTGATTGGGTCAGGAACTTTGTAAGTAAGTAAGTAAGTAAATTTTATTTGTATAGCACTTATCACAGAAAAAGAATCACAAAGTGCTTCACAAAGATCAACAAAACAAAAGATAAAGTCATCATGAAATGATCTTAAAACAAAACAACAGAATATCATAAAATCATTAAAATCAGAAAACAGAAAGTCATAAAATTATAAAAATGATAAAACAAATGAAAGATGATTATAAATACTAGTTAAAAAAAACGAATAAAACATAAAAGATTTAAGTAAAAGCAGTTTTAAACACAAGTGTCAGGATGGGAATGTAGAAAGTTTAACAAAACTAGAAACGGTTAAAAACTTTTGCTCAATGCCGTATAGTTTGAATACATTCAGTTCTTTTTAATGTAGTCAGAGGTAATAATGCATCAAAGATAAAACGGAGTCAAATCTGTCACAGCGTTTCACACTCAGTGATTCCAGCAGGTGAGAACACCACACGCTTAGTGGCTTCTGAAGCAAGTCTGTAATCTTTGGTTGTGTTTCATTGTTGGATTGCAGGAGTCTGATAATGTCAAATGTCATGTTAAATGTCAGCAAAGTGGCCTCCAACACAGCAGTGTTGATACGCTGAGAAAAAGTACAAAATGTACCCTCTTCTCCTCACCGAGGCTGTAGGTACAGCAGAGAGCTGTAATGGTGCATCGAGCAGACCGAAAACAAGAAAAAAGAGTTTTTGTTGTTTCATTATGAAGGAAAACTATGTTTAATGAAATTAAGCCGGACAGCCGTTCCTCATTTTGAGTTTGATATTCAGATGACAGGAGACTCGTGGCGGCAGACAGGCGTTTAGAACATGGTCTGTTACATTGGCTGACATTAAAGCGAGACGGCGAGTGAGAAATGATTTCGTCATTAACATTCATGAGCAGGAACATGGGTGGCTTCCAGCGTGCTGCGCCGCTGCCTCAAACAAAACACACACAGCAAAACACTGAAATTACAGCCCTAATTGATTAGTTTGGAGACTGAGAGAACATCATCAGAAATCTAAACGCATCAACGTGAGGGGGAGAGGCGGGGAAAGTCAAGAGGGCTGATTGGGAAAGCAATCACACACACGAAAACATAAAAGTATTGCTTGTTCTGTGTTTATCTCCAGAACTTTGTGAGTTTTCGTGTCCTCCGAGTCTCCTGTGTGAAGCAGTCGTTTTGTTTCCTTGCTTGTCTTTTTTTTATTTTTCTTGGCTTGTGAGGCTGATCAATTTGTTACTAAACAGTTTAATGAGAGCATGTCTGCCCCTGTGGTACAACCCTAAAAAAAAGAGTTTGGTGTTAATTATTCTCACAGCACTTGTTGTCAGAGAGTGGCTTTTCGGCTGATTTGAGGAGCGCGACGGGGATTATCGTCTTATGTTTTCACAGCCAACAGAGTGGCACATCAGTTCTCAGGAGGTTCTGAAACAGAGACTTTACTAAATGTTAAATTCCAAAACTCACACAAAAAGGTTTCAGTCGTTTTTGTCAAAACTGATAATTTGTGAAATTAAAACATGAATTTTCAAGTTTTTACTAATGATTTAAAAACCAAACACTGTTATGCTGTTGACTCATTTTTATTCTTGTCTGTGAAACTAATTACTGCATAGATTTTAAGTGTGCAGTAGTAATTTGCCAAAGTCAAAACATTTCTTCTCTAAAAACAGAACTTGTACAGTAAATATTAAAAATTGTCTAACAGCATTTTTGTTAGTGGTTTAACATTTAAAATGTTTTGTATTAATGTTTGTGCAGTTCAGTGATGCTGGTAATGAGTAGTTTAATGTGTTCTGTGCACCTGTTTTTGTCCACTTATCCAGTGGTTGCAGCTCCGCGTCACTAGTTCCAAACCAGTTACAAGATTTAAGTGAATATGTATTCCTATTTCACTAATAATGATTAGTAAAAAAATATATATATATTGTATTATTGCTTTATTCTCAGTGAGTGAAGTCACGTTTTCAGCATGTGGACAGCCCAAGTGTACCAAACAGCCAGAAACACAGATGTAAACATTAGTTTATATGTGCTATGTTCATGTCTATTCTTTTTATCATTGTTGTCTGAAATGTCAACTTCACTGAAAACCCATTTTAATTATTATTTCTGATAATAATGGGTCACTCTGAGTTTGTCATGCAGGCTGAACATGAAAATAGTCTCCTCCACCTATCTCCTGCATTAGCTTCTGATAGAAAATAGACGGTGAAACTCTAGGATTAGAAAATCCTGACAGATCTACGTCACACATGGACTCACCCATCTTGACTCACGACGGGGAAGGCTATTGTTGGTGTAGCGTCCAGGAAACAGCAGAGAACGTCTGGGCTAGTAGAAGCTAACCGTTAGCATTAGCAACTCCACCACACAGCAGAACTCCTCCAGGCTTGTGTTATTGGTGGAGATAAAACATCAACGTTGCAGAGCAGACAGAGTCAGTGGTAGAGTCGTGATGCTGTTAGCCAATCAGAGGAGAGATGTCCACATATCAGGAAGTAAGACTCCAGATTCTGTCGCGTTCTGCCACTCTCTCCTCCAGCTGATTTCTACATCTTCAAACAAGCGCACTGGGCCTTTTTTTCCCCAGAGAACGACTTACAGAGCATTCAGTCCTACTAGAGACCACTGCAAATGTATTAAAATATTTGTAAAGTTGACCTTTAAATTAAGCACCACAGTGAGTGAGTGTTCACTAATGTGCACTGTCCTTTCCTAATAAACTAAACTAAACCAGAAGAGAGGAAAGAGATGTGCTTTTTCTGCTGGAAATGAAGTCACTGTTTTGAGTTTATGTCAGCTAAAGATGACATTAGTGAGGTTCGTTGTTTATTCTGTGCTGGTGTGTGTTCTGCGACAGAGAAACAAATGTTGCTTCGTGTTTTTACTTATTAATGAAAAAGAGGACATTAGACATGTTTTTCCAGCGTTTTACTGCAGAGAGAACATGTGGTGAAAAGATGCGTGACCATTATGGATGTGAGTGCAGACCTGGCAGTTAACCTTTAAATGGCCTAATCAAACCACAGAGCCATTAAAAAAATCTGTGATTAGATCAAACCTGCAGCACGGAGCGAATGAAGGATGTCTTTATAGCAGGTTTTCTGGAAATCGACTCACTTTTTAATGTAAGACACAGCTATTAAATGTTGGTTTTATTCTCTTTTTCAGTGTGTTTGGTTAGTTTGTGTGAATCATTCATAGATGCAGCTGCAGGATGAACATCTGTAATATTTGTTTTCAATCTAGCAGTTTTGTAAAAAGCTTTTTTTTCTCTTAGATGGTAAAATTTTATATATAGTTTAACAGGTTTAATCCATCAGAACAAAACTTTATTTGTAATTATAAGACAATGCACAGCCTTTTCTTAGACACAACAATGCAAACTCCAAACATTCATGAAAACCTAAAGAATACAAGATATTTCTACAGAGTGACCCAGACTGTCAGATTTCTGTAGGGCTGCAGCAACACCAGATATCTTCAAACCAAGTATGAATACTAACATCAAAGCCTCGCCACAGCTTTTATTGATTTTGTCCAAACTCACTTTATTGGAAGTGCACTTTTAACAGGAAAGTCAACAATGTGTCCCCTGACATTTAAAGTAGAATTTAGAAACTAGTGTGAAAAAACAGCTTTTTTAATAAAATCTAAAATTCTGAAAGCCTTGTGCTGTGACTCCAGATCCAGAAATATAAGCGGGAATGGCTTTATAATAGAATAAAATGAGTGTATGAACATTAAATATTCATATTGTCTCCAATTAAGTCAAGGCTACAGTTTAGTTTGCAGAATGGCTCCAGAGTTCTTCTTGTCAGGGAGAAACATTAATCATCATAGTTCTGTGCAGCTCATACAGATCCATAAATAAAATTAATAGAAAAATAATCTAATTATAAACAATAAACCCTGATAATGTTTATTAAATTGTAAAATAGGATGCAC
The DNA here is from genome assembly GCA_006937985.1 of Aphyosemion australe. Taxonomy (NCBI): domain Eukaryota; kingdom Metazoa; phylum Chordata; class Actinopteri; order Cyprinodontiformes; family Nothobranchiidae; genus Aphyosemion; species Aphyosemion australe. Next base: position 530,165 of record SSNS01000099.1, read on the forward strand.
CATAACTGAAGCATTTAAATGAGCCAAAAGGCTTTCATGTTAAACACCTAAAGGTTGAATGATTACGACTGGAAAAAATAACAAAAATGTGATGATTTTTAAAGATTATTTGAAGTAATTTTTACAACTTGCATGAAAACATTCTGACTACTGCACCTGGAAATGAAACACCTATTCCTGTGTGTAGGAGTTGTTTTACCAGTGGAAAAGTTCATCTCCCTCCTAATGCGTAGTGTCATTACTCAGAGCTGACCTGTTTAAAATCCTCCACCTTTTCCATTTTCACGTATATTTTGAGTTTTACAGTGAGAACGTTGGGTTGTGGACCTTTACCTCCAAACATTTCTGGATTTTGGTATCTTGGTGATTTTATTTTAGCTTTTTTTGACCCTTTCAGGGCGTCCAGTATGAGAAGCAGCTTTAAAGCCCCCGTCATGTTTCAGGTTATTTATGTGGGTTACTTTGCTGTCAATCAAAGATGGCTTCGTTTTAGCTTTTCCTTGCCAGAAAGAATAAATAGAACTTAAAGGTTGAATATGGAACACGGACACTCTGGCGACATCTAGTGTTCAGAGGTGGTATTGCAACAGCAGAACACATTTTCCAGCCATCGGGGTGTTAGTTCTCTGCTGATACGTGCAGTGACCAGCCAGCACCATGTCCAGTGAAGAATCGTACAGGGTAAGGACTAATTTCTACTAATAAGTTTATTTTACAACAGTATTTACCGTTAGAACATCTTCTGGGCTCAGAATCAGCTGCTTGACTTGTCGAGTTCGCCATTTTACACAGTCCCAGCCTCGCCTTGCCGATTGGACTTTTTACCGCAACAGTGCCCTCTAGTGGCTGGTAGATGTAAACATAAACCCAGTGTCGTGCCCATCAAAATAAAATTTTGATAATTATTATTTTAAATATAGCTTTTAAAGGAAAAACTTTACATTCATTCTGCACACCTCTAAACGCCCCGTGGAGGTATTATTTTTTTTTAATAGCTTTTTATTAAATTGTTCCATATTCCACCTTTAAATAAAATTTTTTAATGTTTATGCCATGTCTTCCTATCGATTTGGGCTGCAACTGTTGGTGAAATAGTAAACTGCATTTAGTGGGGCAGTTAGCAAAAATACATTTTCTTTTGTGTTACTGGCCTTTGAACATGCTCAGAGAAATGAATGGGCCATTATAGAACCTGCCTGAAACCTAGAAAATTAGAAGAGTAGGAGGGGCAAACAAAATCAGACAAGATTAGGACACTTTCTGACTAAATTCAAACAAAAATCTTATATAAAAGTTACAACTTCATTTTTGCAATTTATTCATATGCCCTACATCAGGGGTTCCCAAAATATTTTCTTTGAGGACCCTCTTGCCCGTGTCCAAGACAAGCCAGGACCCCCAACCCCAACTCCTACACGCATAAACACATTAAATGTGATCATTTACTAACTTTATATGGAGTTCTGATTATACTGTAGGGTGTGTTATTGGGATTTTATTAATGTAATTTTTACAAATAGTATCTTGCTAACCTCACAACCTCAGCAAAGACAAAATTGTGGGGACCACCTGCAATGTTGTGTTTTCTGACCCCCAATTTGGGAACCCCTGCCCTACATGATGCAGCCATCTTAAAAACTTGTTGCAAAAGTTGTTGTTGCATTTTCTTGCAATTTTGTGTTTTAATCTTGTCTCCAACGGCCCTTGTCTCAGTAAAATTCCAGCTTTTATGTTCATCCATAGACTTTCTCTCGTTATAGGATCAAGTTAAAATTCCAAATGGTTCAGAATAATAAAACAGAATTTTTGCTGCTCACAGAAAATTCTTTTGACTTCATTAAAATGAAATATACATATGGTATGTTCTGCACATGTGAAATAACTCTGCTGCAGAATGTTTTTTCATATAAATATGTTTGCAATTGATCTTAGCTAGCAAAGTAAAAAAAAACAAACATTTTGAACAACGCAGGGCTTGCAGAGATTTAAAATTAGCCCTGAACTTTTAAAGTCTCTCTACACATGATAAACTGCAGCAATAAGAAGTCACTCTTCTCCTCTGTTCATCTCGGTTTCACCCTTAACGGACACACACACACACACACGGTTACTGATCAAGCTGAGTGCGCCTCACTGGGATGCTCGGAACAATTACCTCTGCCTCGTTGCCACTCAGGACCCCTCAGGTGAAGTCATTATTTCACCCAGAGGCTGCTCGCTACAGTCACAATTAATTCACATTAACACACGAGTTTGGGCCACCAGGGCTTTTTGGATGCATGGCTCCAATTACAGTCCTTTACTGGACAAGGCCAGGTCCTGGAAATTTGGGATCTGCATTTGCGTCACACAGAAGCTAGAAATTACAGAACACACACTTTGGAGATGGATGGATTGTTTTGGGTAACGCTGGATTCTGTTGCTTGAAATTATCTAATAGACCCATAAGAAAATAAAAATAGACATAATTTGGTGTCTTGTTTATGACTATAGTGTACCCTAGGGGTCGACCGATTTATNGTTAAAAAAGAAGAAAGAATAGCCATGACAGCACTATCCAAAAATGAACACATCATTATTCTACCGGCAGATAAAGGAAGAACCACAGTAATAATGGACAAACCAAAATACAAACAACAGATGGAACAGATGCTGGAAGACAAAAATACATATAAAATACTAAAAAAAGATCCAACAGAGGACATTAAGAAAAACATGAAAAAATTACTGAAACCACTACAAGAAAAAGGAAAAATAACAGAAAAAATGTACAAACACTGGATTCCAACAGCAAACATAATCCCAAGAATATATGGAACACCAAAAATACACAAACAGAACATCCCACTCAGACCAATAGTAGACAGCATAGGTACACCGACATATAACATGGCAAAAGAAATCAGTAAAATCATCAGCCCGCTATTAGGTAACACAGATCAACATTGTAAGAACAGCACAGAACTAGCAAAAGAACTAAAAAAGACTACAATAGAAGACAACGATATACTAATTTCACATGACGTCACATCCCTGTTTACAAAAACACCAACACAAAAGACCATCGACATAGTAAAACATAGAATCAAACAAGATAAATCCTTACACAAAAGAACAAACCTCACAACAGACGACATAGCACAACTGATAACACTGGTGGCAAACTCCACATACTTTACATACGACGGAACAATATACAAACAACTGGAAGGCTTCGCCATGGGTAACCCGTTGTCAGCCACTCTTTGCGAGTTTTTCATGGAGGATCTAGAACAAAAAGCCATAGCCACTACTCCCCCAAACTGCCAAATTAAATTATGGAAACGCTACGTAGATGACATACTAGAAATCATACCAAAAGGACAAACGGAGACACTAACAGAACATCTAAACAATATAGACGACACAAACAACATAAAATTTACATATGAGGAAGAAATAGAAGGCAGCATAACATTCATGGACACGAAAATAAGCAGACAAGAAGACGGAACCCTGAACATAAACACATACAGAAAACCAACACACACAGACCAATACTTATTATGGACATCAGAACACCCCACCATACATAAAATGTCAGTGATCAGAACGTTATACCATCGAGCAAACATCATAACAGAAGAACGAGACCAAAAACAAGAGGACAAACATATACAAAACGCATTAAAAACCTGCGGATACCCGACATGGGCAATAAACAAAGGTAAACAACAAATAACAACAGAAAGACAAGAACAACCGAAACAAAGAATAAAAAATCCAGAAAAACAAGAACCAAAACCAGTGATAACCCTTCCATACATCAAAGGCATAACAGAAAAAATAACAGCAACGATGAAAAAACATAACATTAACACACCAACAAAACCATACACAACGGTTAGAAAAAGACTAGTACACCCAAAAGACAAGATACCAACAGGAAATAAATGTGGAGTCATATACGAAATTCCATGCAAATTATGCAATAAAACATACATAGGAGAGACTGGACGCCAACTCAACACACGAACAATAGAACACAGAAAGGAGTGTGAGAAGGAGACGAGAAAAAGACACACAAGAGCAGCAAAACAGGAAGCAGAAAGTACAATAAAAAAATCAGCCGTAACAGATCACTGCACAAGAGAAAATCATATAATGGACTGGGACAAAACAAGGATCATAAACACAGAACAACAAAAATACAAAAGATGGATCAAGGAAGCGATTGAAATAAGGAGACGTGGACACGCAACCATGAACAGAGATGAAGGGGTTTACACACTGGATCACGCATGGGACTGTGTCATCGGCAAGGAGGGCGCGGGCAGCAGAGGGCGACACCGTCCTCTGCTGCCCGCAGATAAACGGAGTGACGTCGCCAAGATGGCGATGTAGCTCTGAGGATGATCGCAGCTGCGATCGAAACGTCAGCGAAATAAGAAGGTAAAAACAACTCCTGTTTGTGTAAAAAGAAAGAAAAAAAAAAAGTGGTCGACCTACTGTCCGCCCTGAGACTAGTAGGTCGAGGGTTCAAATCCATGGTCAAGTCATACCAAAGATTTTAAAAAATGGGACCTAATGCCTCCCCGCTTGACACTCAGCAGGGGTTGGATTTGGGGGGTTAAACCACCAAATAGTTCCTGAGCACAGCCACTGCTGCAGTTTACCGTTCCCCATGGTGGTAATTTCACCAGTGTGTGATGATGACTAATGTATGGAAGCCCATTCCCGCCATTCAGATAAAAAAATAATAATTATCTCATAATTATGACTTAGCTATCTCATAATGAGATAGCTAAGTCATAATTATGAGATAATTTCTTTTTAATCAGAGTGGCGGGAATGGGCTTCCATACTAATGGGACTTTAAGTTTAGATGAATAGATTTCAGTAGTTAAGGGCATTGCTTCAGTCTGTCATGGTAAAGACGGAGCTGAACCTGAAGGACAACCATTTATGTTCGTAATTATGGTCACATGACTTGGATTACAACCAAAAAGACCAGATCTGGATACAAACAGCTGAAATTAGTGTCCATCATTAGATGGCCAGGCTCCGCTGTGGTTTCCTGATTCCTGAGGCCTAAATCTGAAATCTGAAAAATGATGGATGGTTTTCATTCACATTGTTTATAGAGGCAGTAGAGACCCATATGGTATCACAAAAGGATCCAAAAGGTGAGTTTTCCATAATGTGTCCCCTTTAAATTATGCTCAAAATCCCTAAAATGACCAAAAACATAAACAGATTTTACCAAATAGTACAAAGTATGAAAAAGCTGATTAAATTTTTTAAAGCCCTATGTGTTTAAATATCAATGCAGATTGTTACACAAAGCTATCAAAGAGCACAGGGTTAATTGAAAACATGGCCGATTGCCCATTGTTCACTTATGAAGTGCCATGGTTCCTCATTATGGCTATAAAAGTAATGGTACACTCCCCCCAACCAAGCCAGCCACCAACCACACTGCTCTTTTAGCCCTATTAATGTATTTAAAAGAAAAATAATAAACTGCTTTAGAGGTGCATAACAATAGGGGCCTCCCATGCATTTAATGGGCAGGCCCCAGTAATGAATTAACTGAAATAAAATTATGTTGCCTTTTTTGATGAGTTAATTCCGAGACAGTTCTCAAATCTCCATAAATAAACTAGCCTGAGCTCATTGTCGCTCTTGTTTTGTGGTGTTTTAATATCATCACTCGTTTTGTAAAGCCTGATCAAGGTGCATTAACACCATTTATGAACCGTTTGTTTAAATGTTCGGCTCCAATATATATAGATTTTAGCTCAAAATGTTTTTATAACTCTCATTTGCATTATAAATATTAGTCAGTGGTTGGAAATGTCGATGCATCGCCATGAAAACTTTCAGTTTTTACTTCCCTAATACTGTAAAACCAACGCTTTTATAATATTTCTATAGACGACTACAATTTGTCTGTTTATTGACTGAATATCAAATTCGTTCAGTTACCAATAGAACAATTTTGACCATGATTATAGATAAAATGAGTTTACAGAAACCTCAAAAGGATGCTTATTCACAGATATTAGTCACGGGCTACTCTAAACAGGCAGTGTGAGATTGTTTTCATTCCTTTTTTCTGCACATCTTCTGTTTCCTGCAGCAAACATGCATGGAGCATGGATAAAGCAGCTCCATTGGAGGCCTTCTTGAAGGCTAATTCTGTTTGAACATTTTTAGTGAGAAGCAATGCCCCTGAGTGTGATTGTGTGTGCATGTGATGGGCTTTTCACCGTGCGTAAATCTTGATGTGACACTTCACAGAGAAAATGAGGATTTTAATCTACTTGTTCTTGTAAACTTTAGTTTGAAATTGAGATTGTTTCCTTTGAGTGAAACAGATTTTTGCAGATGTAGCTTTCTGCACCCAGGGATGCCATCTTAAGTATTTATTCCCATACACTTTTACTATTTAATATTGTTTATATATACTGTTTTGTAAATAAAAGGCTCTGGGAGGAGAGCCATAGAGGACTTTCTCCTGTAGGAGGCAACAGACTAAGTGTGCATGCATACCCTCCTAAATTGACTGGTTTAAATCTAGGATAGGTCATCATCTGTTGGATCATGCTGCTCATATCATTACAAAATTATTCACTGAATTAGTTAACTTTTTGAGGCCTTTTAACCTTAATGTTGGTCTGAAGGAGCCTTCTGAAGAAATGGGTCTACGTGACCAGAGTACCGTACTGTTGGTCTAAGCATGAGTTTATGCAACAGTCATATTCTGGGTTTAATGTTTGGTGCAGAACTAGATGCTTGCAGATGTTTTAAAATGTCACGGCGAATGGTATTTGCAAGACTAGGTCACTGTGACCTAAGCACAAATTCTCCAAAACAACTTTCTTGCCAACTCATTCTCACTGGTTGATTTAAATTTTGTTGTAGATGCAGATATTTTTGTTTTCTGAGAGAGACTGAGTTCATTCTGTGTGAATCTGAGTAAAATCCAAAGAGTCGACTCGTCAACCTTCTGACACTTCCTCGTGTCCGAAGAGCGAAAAGCCACATTGTGTGCTTTGATCAAAACCTAATTACAAAAGCAGCCCTTTAGTGCAGATCTATAGATATTTTTACTCTCCCGTCGACAGCTCATTCATGTAAATCCATGCAGAAAATGCTGCAGTCTTTTGTCTTTGATAAAGTTATTCACATTTGGGATGTTAAAGATGTTTTATGTTACCTGACTACTGAAAGCAATTGTCCTCGTTTCTGTCCAATAATACCATTTCTTTACACAAACACCAAACAAACTCTCTTTTGAATTAACTGTGGTTACATATTTTATCCTTGCAGGGATTTATTTTTAAACCCAATCCTGTAACTAAGGGCTGAGCCATACATTGAATAGATCTAGTGTTGTTCCACATGTGATATCTCAAGAGACTATAGTACGGTGGCCTGTATGAAATACAAAAGTCACAACGCAACAATAAGTCACAAAAACACATTGTGCAGTGATCTCTAGTAGGAATGAATGCCTTGTACGTCGTTTTCTGGAGATAAAAAGCTCCGGTGCGCCTGTTTTAGCACGGAGAATTCAACCAAATGATAAAGAAGCTTCAGACGACAGGATCTGGAGTCTTATTTCCTGATATGTGGACATCTCTCCTCTGATTGGCTAACAGCAACACGACTCTACCACTGACTCTGTTTGCTCTGCAACGTTGATGTTTTATCTCCACAAATAACACAAGCCTGGAGGAGTTCTGCTGTGTGGTGGAGTTGCTAATGCTAACGGTTAGCTTCTACTAGCCCAGACGTTCTCTGCCTGGACGCTAAACCAACAACAGCCTTCCCCGTTGTGAGTCAAGATGGGTGAGTCCATGAATGTTAAGTGACAGTGTGACGTAGATCTGTCAGGATTTTCTAATCCTAGAGTTTCACCGTCTATTTTCTATCAGAAGAATTCAGGAAGCTGAGCTTGATGCCCAGATGGAGTTTTAAACTGAGGGTTTGTCACGTGGAGGCAGGTAATGGTGAAACTCAGAAAAACAGTGGTTAAACGGAGGTCCCTGATCCAAAACTCAGCAGTTGTTAAATGTATCCTGGTCAGAACCAGAACAGCCACAAAACGTGGCAAATAGATCTGTGGTCCTATGAGCAAAGACAGTGTTATTAAAGGTCAGGCATGGTTCAAAACATGTAGCAGACCAACAAAAAAATCACAAATCCAAGGAGGAACAGGTAGAATCAGTGGTCACGGTCACAAGATGCCACCCTGTCACAGGATGACTTATTAGACATTTTATGTCCTAATTCACTCACTGAACTGGCAGGCAATTTGCTTTTTGGACCCAGCAAGCTAATATCAAGAAAATGTCTGCTGCACATAAATCTTTGCCAGAGAAATCTGACAGCAATCTGGGATTATTTATGTGTTTCTTATCTGTGACGTCTCACTTCAGGATTTTTTTTTCTGTTAAACAAATGAATGTCCTGTCTCTTGCACATGTTTGATTCAGTTTCTGCAGAAGGGCTTTTATCTATTGTTGCTGCCAGGTTACGCACCAATATTAAGGACATCTATAACATTTGTTTTGTTTCTTCTTGGGGCAACAGTGGCAGAGGGGTTAAGGGCTTGCCCCGCAACCGGAGGGTTGCAGGTTTGATCACTGTCGGTTGCAATTGTGACCTTGGGCAAGACACTTCACCCCCCTTGCCTGCTGGTGGTGGTCGGAAGGACCGGTGACACCAGTTATTGGCAGCCTCACCTCCGTCAGTGAGCCCCAGGGCAGCTGTGGTTACATTCTAGTTTATTGCTGCCGGTGTGTGAATGTGTGAGGGTGAATGACTGTGTTGTAAAGCACCTTGGGGGGTTATAGAACTTTAGAAGGCGCTATATCAAATACAGGCCGTTCACCATTTACCAGTTCTTTGTCTCCACTCTTGAAAGTAAGTTTGCCTTTGCATCAGGCTACAGCCTTGAATTAACATTCAAATTATATTTTATATATATAAAAGCACCTGTTCTTTCTACACTCATCCTGTTCTTTAAGTCTCAATAAAGGTGACTCTTGTTGTCTACTTCAGGAGAAAATGCACGTCTGGACAATTCTTCCGCATCCACTATTCACTGACTTTGATTGAGCTGTTGTCATGGTTACCTGGATGCTTAATAGATGCTGGTCCTGAACCAGAGAGAGCCCCCCTCCCTACGCCGCAACATCTCCCAGAGCTATAATTAAACACAATTTACAGTGCACAGCATTAATCTTTTCTCCTGGTGCTGCATCATTGTGGAGAGTCTGGGTTCATCAACCTCTCAGTTTGGATTGGAGATGAGTGATATGATAACTACCACTCAGCGTGCCGTCTTTTTGCATCGTTTGATGTGTTAAACAGGTACGATAAACCCCCATAGGCTTAGTAACTTTAAATAAGGATGCACATGTTTTAGAAAGTAAATGTGTTGTTCTGCTAAGTTGGATAAAATAAAAGGACTTGTGGTTGTTCTTTTGTTCAGCGCTGCCGTCTGCCGTCTCTCCTTGAATGGCTGTAAACGGACCTCATGAGAAATGAGCAGACAAGACAGGAACACGTAATCCTCAGAAAAGTCACCGGGTCTCTTTGACTTTATTAGAATCCTGAGATGCATTTGACAGAAACCACCCCCAAACAAACAGTCCGAGAGCTTCGTATCGAGCTACTTGCACTTCTTTGTCAATCTACACTGACAACCCTCGACAAACACGAGACGACCCGTTCTTAAACCCTCGCCCACTCAGAGAGGAAACGGTGAATGGAGCTCCTTTTGAAGGACGTCTTTTTCATCTCCAGCTCTGTCTTGTGTTCCTCTGAGGTTATTAAGGGGTGATACAAGACCACAACAGTGGCAGGGGGGTATTGAGGAAAGCCAAGGCTAAGATGCGCCATGATGGTTGCATAAGAGCGGATAGGTGTTGTGTTACGTCATTGTGCACACACCTGCTGTGGTGACTGCATATGCTGTAAAAGGCACCTTTTCATTCAGAAACACAAATAGATCTAAACTAGGTTTACTAAAGCTGTTCTTCAGTTTAATTCAGCAGATTTATTCAGATACAAAGAGAGGTCATCTTGGGTCACTTTATGGAGAGACTAAACAAACCCAACTCATAAATCTCAGTAAACGCCAGCTGCATAGTTTGGAACTTCTGTTTCTGGACCCCTATGAGAAGACGATGATCATGGATCTGGGTGTTCAGCTGGACTGTTCTAGTAAAAACTGTCATCCAATCATGCTTTTTTCCAGCTGTGGAATTTAACCAAGATCAACCTGACCATTTCAAAAACGTCCCTTATGCAGATTTAGGCCAGTTTTCTCTCAAGACTGCAAATTGTACAAAATGCCACCTCTTGGTTCGTCTGCGAAGCCATAAAATGGGAACACGTTGCATCACTCCTGGATGCTTGGATTGGCCATCAGTGCAACATCACATTTTTACCAAGATCTTAGTTTTTGTCTTTCAGTCTCTGTCAGGATCGGCGTCACCATATTTAGCTTAAACGCCTCTAAGATTGCGCCGCTCTGCTCAGAATGTTCTGTTAGCGGTACCTCGGTCTAAACGTAAGTCCAGAGATGATCGTGTGTTTGCAGTTTTAGCCCCGACTGTGGAACCATCTCTCACTCGAGATCAGACAGTCTACGTCCTTCTTGACTTTTAAAGCAAGATTGAAGCTGCAGTTTAGATCCTTTAGCTAGAAAGTTGCTGCAGTCTGCTTCCAGCATGTTTCCTGCATGTTTTAGATCATGAACACAGCTGATGTGTTTGATTTAGTGATGAACCGCTCCTGTAGACACTAATGAAGGCTGAGGAGACGTTTCAGCAGTTAGATTAAGGTGTTAAAAAGACGAACGCACAGCAAGGAGATAAGTTTCACTTTTGCTTTTACTAACGGACACTAGGGGGTGCTGAAAGCAAGCAAAATTGCCAAGTGTCCCTTTAAGGCAGCGGTTCCCAAACTTATTTAGCCACGCACCCTCTTCTATGTCCCGACCGTGTTGACGCACCCCCATTCCCCCCCTCCCCCCTTTCAAGAAAAAAAAAGAGACTTGCAGCACAATCAGTGTGTTTGTTTCTGACCACAACTCACAGCCTCCTACAAAGTCTGGGAGCTGAAGGAGCCTCTAGGATGAGAGGCTAAATGTCTTCAAGATAACCAGAAAAGTCCAGCAGCTGTTTTCAGCTAAAACTCTCAGGATGATC